>CM046456.1:5463479-5690979 GCA_025506515.1 Flaveria trinervia | reverse complement strand
ATCAGTAAAGTTTGGAAAACCAAGACTATCTTAAAAGTGAATAAATAGAAAAATAGCATGTCATATCAACTAAGAGTGCTGAGAATATTTTGTTCTTTCCGACTCGATACAAAGCATGCGTTTAAAATTTATATGATTCAAAGACAGCAAATCGAAGTCAATTTCAAGGGGTGTGTTTTTAGATTTTATTAATCTTGATATTGTGTTCTAAAATATATATTTATTCGATTGAGTTCTATGGTGAGATTGCGGTTTGTTGTTGTTACGTTTTGTTTTATTGAGATCTAATAATGTCACATTACGTGACAACAACTATCAATCAAACAAAATGTGACAACAATAAATTACAATAGAACAACGACGCACTTTTGAATAAAACATGAATAATAATTAAAATATCACATCAGACATCAATTGAACAACATGATTTAGAGTTAATCGAAACTTTTAAATCGAAGAACCCGATCTCACTAGTCAGTTCATATGTTTTTTAGTTTTAATTAAATACTAATTGATTATTTTGTTTCAATTGGATAATTAGGATGTTGAAAAGACTAAATAACCCTCATATTTAACAGAGATTTTAACGGAGTTAGTGGATGGATGCAAATGACAACATTTGATAAACTACAGTAACTAAAATGATAAAAAAAGTTTTTGGATTGAAATGACAAATTTAACAAAACGTTAGGGACGAATATGACATTTTACTATTCTTTTTTTATATAACTTAAGTAATGGTTGTAAGTAGTTGTAAGTGTAGGATAAGAAAATTTACTGTTCATTTGTATATTTGAGAAATCACTAACCTCGATTTTTTTTAATATTTTTTGAAAGTGGTTGTGAGTGTAAAAGAAAGAAAATGTAATTATAAAAGTATTAATAATGTTATATAATGAGAAAAAAAGAGAAAAAAAATAATGATTTTAGTGTAGTTAGAGCATTCACAAGCCGTTTCTTAAATAACAGAAATATGTTCGCAGTATTATATAGTATGATTATAAATGATTGTGAGTGAAGAATAGAAAACATATTATTATTCATTTTTATTTTGAGAAAACACTATTTAAACTCCTACATTTTATAAGTAGAGGATGGAGAAAAATAAATGATAAATGTATAAAAAATATTATTTAGTTGAAAAATAAAAAAATATAATTTTTAGTATACTTATACGAATAAAAATAAAAAAATAACTTGTAAATGCTCTTATAAAAATAATAATAATGTGAATACTCTTGGTGTGTGTCGTCCAAAACAGCCATCATCTGAATCACATATTCTACACTTCTCCTATAGTCAAATTCTCATTTTCACCTCCTCTTTGTCAAACCAATATAAAGCTAGTCTCTGAAAATGCACTTGACAAACGTCAAAAAGCTCACTTGCTAAGTTAATATTTAGTTTAGTTATCAGTTATAACCCATGATTTTGAGTGGGACGGACCGGTCATACCGGGAATCGGAGGGTGGGCTGAACCGGTTTAGACCAGTTTGTTTTAAAGAGGTTGGATTGGCTGGTTCGTCCCAAATCGGTGATCAGACCGGAAACTAGACAAGTGGTCAGACCGGATTTGGAATTTTTTTTGGATTTTAATAGGTAAAAATGAAGAATTAAATAATAAATTAGTATGTTGGACATTTGATTATTGTTAAGTTTTATATAACTATAGAACACACACATAAATTACTTATATTGAATTATATGTATAACTAAATATATAATATGTTATATATATATAATTATGACGTCTTCTGGTTATTATATTAAGTCTGATCACCAGTAAAGCGTTCGGTTCGACGTTCGATCCAGTTCTAAAAACAATACTTATAACAAATAGGAATCTTCAATATATAAGAAATAAGCTAGAAACCTAAGAAAACTAAGTTAATTTATGAGTTTAAAATGATAACAATATATTGATTTATTGATGGTACAGTAACCTAACTGGTTACACCTCATGTAAGTATCGTTTTAAAGTTCAAATCTTAGTAGTAGTGAATTATTACTAACATAGTGTTACTAACTTTTAACAACCAACCAACCGTTAAAAAACATTGGGATATCAAGAAGCACTTTTTGTACCAATGTTTTCACGACCGGATTGGACGGCCGATCCGACCGGTTCGACGGGGATCGGTCTGGTGGCCGGTCCGGTTCGCTATAAATCGTTTTTGAGGGGTCGAACCGGCCGGTTCTTCCTGAACCGGTGGTCGGACCAGGAAATCGGACCGGTTCAGACCGGTTTTTGAATTTTTATTATTACTATTATTATTATTTTTATTTTAATGGGTAACGGGCTGTTAAACCATAAATTAATGTGTTGGATATACAAATATAGTTAAGTTTTATATATAACTATAAAATATATATATATAAATCATATATAAATTACTTATATATAATTACATATATGAATATAATTAAAATATAGTTAAATCCGGTCCAACCGGTCCGTCCATCAAATCAGTAAGACGTCCGATTTAACGTCCAATCCGATTTTAAAAACATTTTTTTTGTACCGCATTTGCTGCTGGATCACAACCTGATTATTTGATTATTTGTTGGAAATTCTCTCTTTCTTGAAGTTTACATTATCTTTTTACACCAAATTTTAAAATAGTCTATATATTCATAAACATTCAACAACATTCAACTGATAATAACAACTTAATAAATCTTAAGACCCACTTTAGACCCCACCTTTGGTATCATACATACAATTGGTGGTTTCATGTTAAATAACTGTATATATATCCGTATAGGTGACACCAACTTACCGTTAGCCGTGACGGTGTATTAATAAATAATAAGTGGACCCTTCAAAATTTATATAGTGTAATAATATCAAAAGATTCACTACTATAAATCGACATTTTCTTATATGCCTCCTATAGTTCTATACGTGATGTATATGATCGATGGTATAGAAAATGATGAAAATTCAGGAAAGTTGTGAGGAGGCTATACACCCATATAACTCTACACAACCTTTATACGACATATATAATTCTATATAACATGTATAACAACATTCGACAGTGAATACAAGTGAATACGTAGGGGATGTTCGATGAGTTATACATCTTATATGAAACTATACAACCCCATATTATACGCATATAGAGTCATGTGACCCATACAAGTGAATACAAGTGAAAAGTAACTTTTAATTTGTTTGGAAGGGTATTTTGAGGGGTATTTTAGTCTTTTTATCATTTCAAAAAATAACTTTTTTTGTTTTTACCAAACATGACTTATAGGTATTGATTTATAATTATACGCGTGTAAACTCTAGATATTAGTTACCTTTAGTTATTATAAAAGAAAATTAACAAATAAATAAAAAAGAAAAAAAAGAAGATAAAAGACTATTGAGGCTCCACTTTCTCACGAGTACGCTGAGCGAGGGTCAGACAGAATCACATGGTCCAATCAGTGCTGCATCTCGTACGTCATACTCAATCAGATACCGTACGATCAAAACATCCCAAAGTAGTGTATGCAAATTGCATGAAAACTTACGGCTGAGAAAGGAGAACAGAGGAGAGTACGTAGAGACGCACGTAGGTCATAATGGTGCTCCAACTCAGCTACATCTGTACGGGGTTGAAGCACCGCGAAGCGAATATATATACATATATATAGATATATATGCGTATGTATATATATATATGTGTATATATATATGCGTATGTATATATATATGTGTATATATATGCGTATGTATACATATACATATATATATATATATATATATATATATATATATACACACGTATATAAGTATATACATATATTTATATATATATATATATGCGTATGTATAATATATATATATATATGTGTATACATATATTTATATATATATATATATATGCGTATGTATATATATATATAATATACACACGTATATAAGTATATACATATATTTATATATATATATATATGCGTATGTATATATATATATATATATGTGTATACATATATTTATATATATATATATATGCGTATGTATATATATATATATATGCGTATGTATATATATATATATGCGTATGTATATATATATATATGTGTATATATATATCCGTATGTATATATATATAGTGTATATATATATGTATATATATATGTATATATATATATATGTATATATATATTATATATATATATATAGGATGAATCAAATGAAAACCATGTTTATAATTAAAAACCATGAAAACCACGGGTTACATGTATGTAAGTACGTGTTAGAAAGTGTACAACTAAGAGTTACATACATGTATGACTTAGGTATATGTAAATATGTGTTACCAAATGTATAACTAAAAGTTATATACATATAGCTCTTACAAGTTATGTATACGTAAGTTGTCGTCATCATCGACGTTAGTTGGAGTTTATATGAAAAATATATAATAAGCTTGAAAATATGATTGAATTTTACTTAAATATACTTAAACAACTCAAAAGTTAAATCAATTATCAATTATGTGATTGGGTAGTGGTGGTTTTTATAGTTTTTAATTATAAACATGGTTTTCATTTAATATCTCCCTAAGTCTAATATTCGAATGAGTTTTTTTAAGACGTTATGTTATCCGTCTATGATGATTTTAATGTTACAGGACTAGGGTTTGTTTGGTAATTTTAATGGTTACTTACCTCTCAATGATTTACGACTTTTAGTAATTAAGAGGTATTTTAAAGGCCTATAAACTATTAAAAGGTTGTCTCTAAACTACCAAACAACGCATGACTTACCCAGAAATACAATCAAGGAGAAAACCCAACATTGGAAAATCAGTTTAGCCAAGTTTAAATCATCACTCGTATGTAATTGGACCAGAAGGCTAACCGTCCTTCTGGTTTATATATGTCAAGAACTCACGTGAAATGTTGATGAAAATCAACATGTTATGACAACAAATTCGGATTTTATGAAGTATTATATTTTTAAAATAAAGTATCGTAATTTAATAGTTGTAAGTTAGGAAAATAAAAAGAAACTATATATAGTTAACCATTGATCTACTTTGAATGAAAATTGTGTTTGCTTCGATGATTTATACTTTATTAACTTGTAGTGTGTTTTGAAGAAATTTACACCAAAACATTTATACGAATAAAGACCGTCATGATTGTATATCTGAAATTTTATAAAACTTCATATTTTAAAAGTTATAAAAAACATAAAAACTATGAATTTCATGTGTCAAAAAAGTAAATGGACAAAAACAAAAAAACATGTAAAAGAATGAATAAAAGTAGTTAAACTTGATAACCGATGATCCTTAGCTCGAGTGGTTAAAGTAAGGTAGCCTAACATCTCATAAAAAATAAGCGGAAGTCTTGAGTTCAAGTACCATCTGTTACAAAAATAATGAAGGATTTTCAGGTTGGTCAAGTGGTTTTCTCACCAAATGTGAGTTTTCTTAAGAGAGTGATTTCAGGTTTCATATTTCAGTTATGAATATAATCGGACGAGACAGTGATAAGTCAGTAATCTAATTAGTTGTTAAAAAAATTAAACTTTGATATAGCATATGACAACTTAAATTTTTATATTGAAATCATAATCAATCAAATCACTTGTATACTAATGCCTTCAGCTCTAGTTGGACGTTGTTCAATGAACATACAAGTATGGGAGTAGCCACCAACCAAAAAATTAATGTGCATAGATATAGATAGTATCATGAAATGACGAGATGATATTAAGAGTGTGATGTACAACAAAAACCTATCATAAACTCATCGATACAAGTTTAGTTAAATTACGGTTGATTCAGTTTTAAATGAAACTTCGAAATACTTTTAGCTCACGCATGTTTATTATTAGTTAAAAAAATATTTATATCTTAACTTAAATTGTAAAAAAAAGAAATAAAAATCATATTTTAAGGTTTTGATATGGTTGTTTCATGCATATTTATATTATGCGTTGCAAGTTCAGAAGTTTAGAGTATTAATATGTAAACATGACCCTTAAACCTTTTTGGGTTTTGTCAAGTTCAAGTGTTCCACACACCAGCCGGCAAACATGACCCTTAAACAATCCTAAACCGAGAATGATGAGAGGCTTTAGAAAACACCCACTTAGTTCAAGGGTTGCATATGCAAATACACAAAACATGATGGCTCATACTAATACAAACAAAGTGTGTGGACTATCATTGAAATTTTATAGAGACAAAAAAAGTTAAAGCAAAAGAAACACTAAATATAGACCAAGGATGGGGCAGTATGAGTCTTCTCACTATCTCCACTTTATCATATATCATTTCTTTCAACTTCATCTTCTCCTCCAACTCCAACTTCAAACCATTATTGCTTTACTCCACATGCATGTTCACAAGTTCAAGATCTTCAAGATATCAATCAAAGATTGAACCTTTTTATGTCAATTTGATTCTTGTTTGATCTTCACAAGTGGGTATTCAAAAAGATTGAATCTTTTATCTTTGGTACTTGTGTTCAAGATCTTCAAGTTTCAATCAAAGTTTCATTTTGATTTTTGTTTGATTTTTACAAGTGGGTATTCTAAAAGATTGAATCTTTCATCTTGGGTACTTATGAATTTTTAAAGATCATGATTTGATTTTGAATCAAAGATTTGAAAGATGGGGAAGAAGAAGATACCCAAGAAAACAAAGGAAATAACAGTAGCAATAGCAGAATCATCATCACCAATTGGAGAACAAATTAGTCCAAGAAAAAGAGGTAGACCAAGAAAGATTGTTGAGAAGAAAGAAGAAGTCAAAGAATCAAAAGAAGAAAGTCAACAAGATTCAGATGAAGAACATGAGTCAAAGAAACAAAAGTCAAATGAAGATGTGGTCAAAGTAGAAGCAAAATCTTCAACTGCTGCAACAACTACTGCTCAAGATCAACCAAGAAGAAGCAGAAGAAAAAGCAAGCCCAGAAAAAGCAGCTAGAAAACCAATGGTTTACAAAAAGGTAATTTTGATTCATATTTTGGTTTGGTTGATTGAAAGATTATTGTTTCTTGATTAATTTATAAGGTTTGATCAAGAATATGATGAATGAAAATAATTGGGTTTGATTTCTGAGGATTTTGGTCTCTTTTGAATGATTTGTTTATGCTTTTGATTCTAGTTGAGCCCTTTTTTATATAGTATTTTTTGTTTTTTAAAGTAAGCGACAAAAATAGATAAATAAAACATATCTTTATATTCTTAATTCAGATTTTTTAGTTATATTCTTAGTAACAAATGAACACTCATGGTGACCCATATTTGCATTAATTATATAATTACAACATACAACTAGTCTTTTTTTTGTTTTTTTTAAATTTTTAAATTTTTTTTTTGCTTTTTATATATGGCCACTATGATTTCTTTCTTACAAGTTACGACACTTCCTATACTTATATTTTGGTCTTTGTTTCTTTTTTTTATATATAATCTTTTTTTCATTAATTCAATTTAAATCCACACTACAAATTACACAACCATGGTTTTTAACACATGTAAAAGAAAAAAAACATTATCCAAATTACACAACTATGGTTTTTAACACATGTAAAAGAAAAAAAACATTATCCCCGCCACGTAAGTTAGAATATTTTTTTATCTTTAGTTAAGTTTGGAGTTTACGTAATGAATACATTCACGGTTATATTAACTTTTACAAATTTAAACACCCACATCATATCCATGTCACCAGTGCAAATGACGACACCCCCACGAAATGCAGATAACGACACCACCGCGAAGTGCGGATTTCGTACTAGTTATAAATTACGTTAAAAACTTGGATGGTAACTTTGGGTTAAAAGAACAAAATGTTTCATTTGACGATTTGAGTCTATTGATTTTATACTTGAAAAAAATGATGCCTATAACGAATATTCACACACAAGTTCATACGTGCACTTAGCCCCCTTATAACATATTATATACGTTCAATAGTCTTTGTGTGCTTTAATATGTAGCGAGCACAACTTAACATTGTTTTCTTAAAAATTTTAAACTCTTGATTAATTCATTATTAACCTTCGATTATAAATATGTAGAAATATAAAAGTGTAAGGAAGTGTAAGAATATATATCAAAATTAGATTTGAGTTATGTTACAACATGACAATTTAGTTTATTGAAGTCCTTGAAGTGTCACACAACTTATGTCTATGTTCATTGGAAGACTTATCTCTTGGGTAGTCAAAGAGATTGACATTCACTCGTTCTGCATTTAATTTTAAAGAAGTTTGTACCACATTATTAAAGTTTATATATATATATATATATATATATATATATATATATATATATATATATATATATATATAATATATATATATAGATATATATATATATATATATATATATATATATATATATATATAATATATATATATATATATATATATATATATATATATATATATCAACTAGCTTAGCACCAAGAGAGTAATAATAAAAAATAGTTACTAAAAAAATTTAATTATTTATAATATAATATTTTAAGATAAGATATGATCAAAATTATTTATAAGTAAATACTATAATTAATAAAACAATGATGTGATTTTTTAGCTTTTGGTTTTAAACATTTTTTGTTTTTCTTCAATTTCTTTTGACATTTTGTTCCCAAACAATAGCTTTTAAAAATGACATTTTTATGAATTTCCTCATTATAAGTTCGAAAATTAATATTTTGGTTTACATAAAAAATATTTAAAAAAAACGCTGATCCAAAAATATTTTGTATTCTGAAAAAACTAGTGTTTTAGAATAAAAATTTATTTATAAACATTTGTTTTGTTTAAAGTTACATTTATAAAAGACCATTTTCTTAATTGATTAAAAAATATTTTAATCTAAAATGAAATTAAAAAAATCATTAGTAGTTAATATTATTTAATTAAAAAAAGAGAAGCTAAAAAACTAAAATAAAATGTTTAAAATTGTATCAAGTTCCATACAAAACCATCTTTTATTATATAGATAGAAATAATGTTAATTTTACTCTTTAAAATTTAACAAAAGGAACCAATTTACTTTAAAATATTAGAAACATCAATTATATTTAAAAGTTTTATAAGTTGTTTTAATTTTAATCTTAAAGCTTTATTATTTTGAATTTAAGTTAAAACAACTAATAAAAATTTTGAACTAGAACTAAAACTAAAACAAATTATATAATTTTTGAAAACAAATTAATGTTTATAATTTTTTAAAAAAAATATTTATTATAACGATAAGTATTAATAAACATAAAATAAATGACATGTATGACATGTCATTAGAAAAGTTATGCAGATGCCATCCCAAGTATTTAAATTAGGCCCGTAGATTTTATCCATACCCGATTAATCTGTCCGACCCGATCCCACCAGTACCCGAAAAAACCCGACCCAAACAATCAGTTATCCGAACAACCCGAAAACCGATTATTATTCGGGTCGGGTTTCGGATAAAATTTCAAATCTCAAAAACCCAAATAACCCGAACCGATTAACCCGATCAACCCATATATTATTAACTAAATTATATGTATACACTTGTTTATATTATCCAAATTGATCAAATTGTTTGTATATAAATATATATTTAAGCACATTTTATAAATTATAGAAGTAAACTAATTTAAGTTCACTAGTATTATAAGATTTCACACTAAAATCTACTAAATTGAGTGTATTGGTTAATACTCGAAACCCGATCCGAACAACCCGTTACCCGAACAACCCGAAAACCGATTAAACCGATTGTTATTCGGGTCGGTTTAGGGTAGACTTTCAACGTTGAAAAACCCGAAACCCGATTAACTTACCCGATCAACACCCTAATTTAATTGCATGTACACATTGGAAAACATCCGGGCATCAGTAATAGTCTAAGAATGTCAGCAAAAAGTATGGTCATGTACGCGTCTTCTAGGCTGAAGTTTGTAAGCGAGCCGAGTCAGGATGGGTTTGGACTCGGCTCGTTTATTTTAACAAACAAATTATGAGCTCGGGCTTGTTTTGTTTATAAACATGCCGAGACGGCTCGCGAGCCAACTTATTTAACTTTCTAAAAAATATAATTCTTTATTTTGACCATTTGTACATACATAAACATAAATAATATTCTTTTATATTGTGTTATCTTAACTCCTTGAAGCAATTGTATAAGGTTGGTATTGCAAGGTCGATAATCATATTTTTATACTATTATGCTTAGTTTCTCGTTAGAAAATGTCAAAATAATCATATGTGTATCTTCAATTTAAATAATGCATGTCATAATTTTGATTGATGATAAATATAATTTATAATTTAGCGTTTAGTTCTAACGAGCTATCTAATACATAATTTTGACTAGGGTATATAACATGAACTATATTGAATCCATAATAGACATGCATTTAGCTAAGAGAAAGTACAATACGCAATAGAAATCTGATACGCGACAATAGATTCACGTATGATATAGAGATTGAAATTCACAACAGACATAAACATGTAATTTTATAAAAATAACGTTTATATGCGAGCCACATAGCTGTAAAAAATGAATTCATTCATAATTATCTCAAAAATAAATAAACGTAAGCTATGAACATAACCCCTTGTAGTTTGAACCCTTGAAAGTGATCTCCAAAGAATGAAGAATATATATTTATGTAAAGTTACAAACATTATTATTTTGTTGTAGCACCTGAACCATAAACTGTTGGGAGAGGAGAAGGGTGGGTATAAAGAAGGTTTTCGTGTGATGAATCCATGTTGATCCTTATTCTACATCAAAGCCAGTATTTTCGGGTTAGTCAATACGCGATTAAGTTTTAAATATTTCCGCTAAATAGTCTACTTTTTCAGAAAGGAACTACATAATCTAACCTGTTGTGGATGTTTACATACACATCGGTTTCATCCAATATCTCCTCCTGAAAGTAACCACAAAAGTATATAGTGTTTATTTATATATCGCGTGCCCTCATGTGACTTAAGATAAGGCGTGTTCATTTCAGGACCCATATATTTTTGGGATCTTTCTAGAATAACATATAGCTTGTATATAGTTCTCGTAGTTCTTGACATATTATTGGGTTTTGAAATGAACGTCAGTCAGTTTAATGTATACCTGAAGAAGCTCTTCTATGACATCTTCCCTAGTGATCACACCGACAACAATTTCATTTGATGGATGTTTAGGAATGGGATTGTTGTTCAAATCTAGTGTGCAAAATGAACATCCTCTATGCCTCTTTTCGGAAGCATGAGTTGAAGGTGGACTTCTCTTGCGTGTTGATATTCATCGCTCTTCATCAAAGCACATTGAGCATCATTTGATGTTGATTTGTTTGTGACGTATTGAGTTTCTAGAAATCACATAAAATATAAAACTTTTTTTTATAAAACACCAACGAATGTTAATATTAAATACGACATCTTACTCTCTGTATCCTTGAACTTTTTCATGGTGTTTGTCTTCTTGTTGAGATCTTTGTAAACAACAGCCATATGACTATGCCCTTTTGGAATTCATTTAAGATATCATAAAGAGGCATGTTGTCTTCAACCCTAAAAGGTGTACACACAACATGATCAATCACAAATTTCTGCAGCATGATACAAAATGTGATCTATCACATGTTTATTTAATAGAGATTAGCATAGTTTAATGGTGATACAAAGCTAATACAAGAATTGACGAATTTGTATATGGAGCAACCGGATAAAAGCAAGTGGGCTAGAAAAGGGTCAAGCTTAAAACAAACATAACTTTTGACTTGTCTGGAGTTATAGGGCCTGTTAAATATGGATAGATATGCCATATGAGCCAAACATTGTGACAAACGTTGAAGATGGTTTACGCAACTTTTGGACCCAATTTCCCTTATCTGGAGCTCTGATTTTTGCGGAATCACGTCAGCTTTTGTGATTTTGATTGACTTGTTTTGATCGTGATGACGTGTGAATTATGGATCCCATTAATTCACACATTTATTTAGTATTTAATTTTATGCTGTAATTCTTTTTATTTCCCAAGATCTGGTAACATATGGCAATTGCCAAATATAGATTTTCAAGTGATTAATGGTTTTTCTCATTGAGAAATATAGCAATTTTCCTCCTAATAAAGTTCTTTTTTTGAGTCAAATGATTATCTATGTTTAGATATGTACCTTGGAACTTTCCTTAATATCATCTTTCTTATAGGAACTGCGTCATCCGGATCAACTATCAAGAGATCCTTAACCTGCACAGGGATAATGTTACGAGTAATTTTGTAGAACCATAATAAAGGGGTCAAAATTGTAATAATGTTATAGTTAGTGGTATATTTTGTAAAAGTGGCAGTTAGTTGTAATCCTAACTAACATTCGTTAGTTAGTTCATCTCCGACCTATTAAGCGGAATCATGAATGAATTGGGTTTAGCTTGGTTGATCAAACTTCCTTTTTTTCTGTGATTATCTTTGATCGTATCAGATAACCACATACGAAAGCTCAAATAGTGGTACTTATTTCCAAGTTGATCACCATATTCACTATTTGAAACACCTTCTACCAAAGTTTATCACAATTCAATCACTCGTTTTAAAAAAATACGCACACACACACACACGCATATATATATATATATATATACCACGATAACTCCAATAATATTCGTCTGCTCTCCACAGTAAACAGGAACTCTGCTGTGACCCATGGCCATTATTGCATTTAAGGTATTCCTGCAGCCACAAGAAAGCAATTGAATCCACAAAGAAACTGTAATAAAACTTTTATACGACACGAAAATCATTAGAAGAACCCACAAAGTAAGAGTTCCATCTAGATCAAGGGTAAATGCTTTTGATATAGGGGTCATTGCATCCTTTGCAGTTTTTTCGGTCAATTCAAGCGCTCCAGCTATTATTGTAGTCTCATCGCGTGTCAGGTCTCCGCCTTTTTTAGCCTAACAGCACATAAATATTGTCACATATATAATAGCTTAATTCTTAAATGTTAGATTTCTTAACTGTCATCAGCTGTTTAAACTTTGTTAAACTCTAAGCTACCTCATCTCCATGAAAATCGACGAAGGTTTTTAACTCTGCTCTGCGCAGAAGGGCGGTGTGCCCCTTGCCCAGCATCCAATCCAGAACCTAAACATAAATACAACAAGAATTACAAAAATAACATATTTTGTACACAAATGTGAAATACTTATGCGCGATAAAACTGTAAGAAGCTTGAAAAATACCTTGCTGATAGGATAAGCAATGGGGAAGAGCAACCATAGTAGGAGACTGACAAAAGGCGCCACTGTGGCTCCAATAATCAAGCCATATCGCGTGCAAACCGCGTGTGGTAATATCTATAAGTAATACATTGGATGCATAATTATGCGCAGACAATTAAAAAACAAAACAAGAACTATATAATGTTAATGGTTATGATATATTAACCTCTCCAAACATGAGGATTAGTGTTACAGATATCAGAACTGCAGCCCATGATGGAACGAGTTTGTCAAGAAATATCGGAAGAGACTACAGGAATAAGTTTATCAAGATTATTACGCGATGACAAACGACGAACATGATGATCAAGAACCTGTGGCAAGATGCACAGACCTCCATTGCTAAAGAATTGCTGATTAAGAGTGTACAAAGAAGTAGATGTTGATTCTTTACCACTGGGAATATTTTAGCTGTCACCAAGATATTAGTGTAAAAAAAACACATGAAAAATGCATATATGAATGTGTGTAACTAGAGATGAGCTCGGTACTGAACAGTTACTAAAAAATACCAAAACCGAAAATTAAGTAAAACACGTACAGAATACCTATCAAAATTGTCCGTCCGGAAATCTTTGATTTTTCTTTTATTGTTTAAACTAGATAATCCAAGACCGTTCAACAATTGTACCAAATACATTCGTAATCATGAAACCATAATACTCAAAACATGAGATAATTTCTCAGAAGTATATTAAAAACATTCGTAATCTTGAACTTGGAATATTAAAGAATTCAAAATGTCATGAAATTGTATCAAAATGATAAATTTAAAAAAACTAATTTTGGTTTTTTACTGGTTCCGATATGGTGTAGTACCAATACTAAAATTAGTCAAAATCAAATACCAACACTAATACAGTTTTTGTTTTGTACGATGTTGGTACTCGGTGCAAAAAGTTCATCCCTATGTGTCACTCTCCAAGAAATATAATGCAAGTATGTAACACTCGAGGAAAGTTACACATATGATGTGGACGTTAGGGAATAGAGATACTGAGTTCATAAAAAATATGTTGTCTCAAATACCACCAACTCATATTAGGTGCATTGGCTGTAAATGAGAGAAAACTTCTTGGTAAATGAACGGGAAAGTTTTCACTCCCATAAACAAAAACAAATCCGCGAGCTTTTTGTTGGTAGAACAGACAATATTAGTTGACTCGAGAGACATGATGTTACCATAAATCTCACCATATTCATGTCGAGTGATAGCAGTAAAATATTAGAACTTACAAGCATGCATGCGAACTCGAGGGCGTCCTGACTTGATGAGTACTTCGAGGTCGACGAGTCCAAGGGACATGAGTCCGAGCGTGAGACCGCCATCAGCCTGCAAATGCTACCAGACGACGATCACCAACAGATACAACACGAATTCCGTCTCACAGCACGCCAATTCCGCCATTTTCTTGACCTCGTTATATCAGTTGACTACTTCAAATTTGTTTGAAAATAATTAGAATGTGAAGAAACAACTACAACAAGAATATTTGTAGGTTACATGTTTGTTTGTTAACGGTTTGTTTATGAGAGCTCCGACCAAAGAATAAAATAAAAACGTTGTAATCCTCACATATAGTTCCAATTATATATCTTGTTGTAGTTTATTATATATTATGGATTATGTGTGTGTTTGAACGATGATTATTTTCTATAAGTTAAAAAGTTTGTTTCATAATAGGTTTTAATCAACAAAATACCTTTATCTTTGTAATAAGGATTTGGTTTTTATAGCTAAGAAAGTCTTTCAAAATAAGCAAAGTATAATAGTAAATTTTTTAAATACAAAACTACTTAAACTATGTTTTTTGTTCACGGCTCAACCTACAAACCCGTCAAGTTAGACCTAACACAACTTATTTTAGAAAAATATTTTCGCAGGTTCAACCAAAAACTGACCCGAACCCATTTAACCCGCAAAGTTTCATGTTAGGTGCAGTTTGTGTCATAAATTCACAACCATTACATAGGGTACCTATCAAATGGTGTAACTTGTTTGTATGAACAAGTGACTGATACGAACACAAATCTAATCCAATGATTAGCACCCTTGTATACGGACCATAAGCATATATAAGATTAAGAGGTCACGCCTTGATGAGCCAGACATGTTGGCAAACACCATACGCGGTTTGCCCGACTCTCTCAAGTCCCAAATTTCTTTGATTTTGTGTTTGATCTTCTGAGCACTAAATATTACTTTTAACCCAGCACACCCCAAAGAAATTTTCTCCTAATTGCTTCTTGAGATTTAATAACCATTTTTGCGGCTTTAAACATGAAAATATGGTAAATAGAAAGGCCGTCAAGTACGGAACTTACAACCATTACATCCCGCATCGGTTGAGTGAGGTAAGAGACAAGGTGGGGAGTTGAGCATAAAAGTAAGGGCACAAGATTGTAGTAAGCATACCTTTCTCGGCCTTTCGGCTAAGATCAAGTGTAGTATCTGTTCTTATCAGTTTAATATCTGATATGTAGGTCATTGACCTACTTGATATTAATCTTATTTTTTAAAGGGGAAGACCCTTTACAGTAGCTTGCTGCTGGGGTTCTTCATGTGTCGCCTTGGTCTTACACTACAACCAAGGCCTGGCGTACCCCTCCAAGTTACAGTTAAGCATTTAACATTTCACAGTTTATTATTATCACTGATTAGATGTGACTCATAAAAGCAATTTGAAAAAAGTGTGATGATTTAAATTTTGGTAGTTCATTATAGAATGAACCATCATATCAAGTGAGGTCAATTAAACACACTTAATGATGAAGAAGTAAATGATTCAAACTTAAGGCTACCTTTAATCCCCTGCTCAAAAATGTTAAGAGAGATATGGTAATTATCAGTGCCTCAGCCACTTTCTGTCTGCAGCAAAGAGATGCATGTTATATTCTTATATGTTTGATAGGTTGGCACATTCAACTCAACACGAACACGACACATTAACCCAAATTTCTAATTTATCGCACTATTTCTTCAAGATTACAAATTTACAAATACATATGTATATAAAACAATTTTGTTTAAATAATAAAAACTTATATCAAATTCCTCTTATAACTTTTAAAATTTGACATAATATACCTGTCCACTTTAATTTATAGCAATGAAACAACTTAAAAAGAGTTAAATCAATGAATTAAACCATCCAACTCGTGAACATGTCAAGTTGACCTAAGCACGACCCATTTAGCTAAAGTATCTGTGGGTTCGACCAAAAGCTGACCCGAAGCAGTTTAATACTAAACCCAAATTGCAAATTTCGTCTTAGTACCGTGCATTGTTAGAAATTCACACACATAACATAATTACATAAGGGTACCTATCAGATACAAGCTGAGAATCAGTTCCATTTACCACTTTATATTAAGAGAACTAAAAGATCTGCACTAGGAGAATGTAACATTGGTGTAACTTGTATGTATCCAAAATTCAAAAAATACAGAATGACACTGACACGAACATGAATCTGATCCAATGGTTGGCACACTCTTATCTGGACCAGAATCGTAAAAGGCCACACGGTCACACCTTGCTTAGCCTAAGTTTTTTTTTTTTTGAAAAAATTGACTCTAGGTTTGACCAGGTCAACGATCAACCCTTACCTTTACTCTTTTTTGAAAACGACGGTAAACTGGAAGCCAAGAAAATACTAGATACAATGGAGAACAAAACAAAGTACACATATGCATGACAGTGCTAAATGCATATCCTCTACAAGCATAACCGTGGGGAAAAAAACACCAAATAGACCAATCTAAAGGAGTATGACAATTGACGCCTTAATCAGTGAAATATCCAAAGGAACAAATTACTTGATCTTCTCCGTTATCTTTGTAATAGAAGAATAAAACTTGTTGAATGCCACATCATTTCTAGCCTTTCATGTAAACCAAAAGACAGAACGAAAAAGTACATAGAAGAAATTTTTTCTAACCAAGGCATGATGAGCATGAAACAGGATTAGATCAAAACCTCATTTAGATCGTCATCCTTCTTCACTGTATTACACCCGCACTGCACCAGTTATCAATCTTTCTCCATAGTTACCTGGTGAACAAACACCGGAAGAAGGCATGTTCTCTAACTTCTCCAGCTGAGGAGCATTGATGGCAGCTAGATGATGGAACTTGTATACCACTTGATCATAAGCTAGACACTAATGGTGTACCAAGTGCTAAGAGAATATTTTTTGTGTGCATATTTAGCATCATCATGCGGTTTGGCGTTATGTAATGCTCTAATGCAATTACAGAGAGTTTAGTTCCTTCTTGATTCACCACCACCATTTATAAAGCAATGTCAAATAAAGTGTTCTAAGTTTCTCCACCCTAACCCGTCAAGGCTTTTGGAACTCATGACGTTATCTCAAGACACCCACTGAATCTTCCTTCTAGCCCAGCCACCACCTCAAAGAAATTTTCTACTAATTCATACTAAAGATTTAATAACCAAATATGGAGCTTCATAAATAGATAGTAAATAGGAAGGCTGTCAAGTATGAAACTTGCAACCTTTGCATCCCACATTGGATGAGTGAAATAAGAGACAAGAAGGTAACTGAGTATAAAAGCAAGGGCCTTATGATGAAACAATCATACCTTTCTCGGCCTTTTGGCTAAGATCAAGTGTAGTATCTGTTCTTATCAGTTTAATATCTGATATGTGGGTCATCGACCCACTTGATATTAATCTTATTTTTTAAGGGGAAAGATCCATTACGGTAGCTTGCTGCTGGGATTTTTCATGTGTCGCCTTGGTCTTACACTACCACCAAGGCCTGGCGCACTCCTCCAGTTTACAGTTAAGCTTACGGTTTTGCTTTCATTATAACTGATCAGGTTTTTTTGCAATAGAGCTGAATCATCAAAAGCTTTGGTTTGGATTTTGTGCTTGCTTTTGGTTAAATTAACCAAAACTACTTCAAGAAATATTCTTCATCAGCAGAGATAAAATATATACATTTGCTTGGATATTTGGAATAAGAAGATAGCAATGGTTGGAAATTTGGTACTTTATTAAAGAATGAACCATCAAACTCAAGACAATCTTTAACCCCCTGCTCAAAATTAACAGACACTTGCAGGTTTACATGATGAAGAAGGATATGATTCAAATTTCAAGGCAATCTTTAATTCCCTGCTCAAAATTGTTAAGAGAAGATATGGTATCCATCAATGCATCAGCCACCTTCTGTCTGTAGCAAAGAAATGCATGTTGTATATTATTACATGTTTGATTTAATGAAATGTAGGTGTGCTAAACTAGTGATGGTTGCGGGACGGCGGGTCGAAATAAACACCACACAAACTGGAAAATCTTGTCAAACAAATAAACCCAAAGGTTGACACGAAATGATGTGCTTAATCTCAATCTTGATTTATCGTATCTCCTTTTTGCATGTTGATACTTTAATATTACAAATTTACAACAAAAAGATATGTATATAAAACAAATACATTTAAATTATAAAAATCTTATGTCAATTCCTCGTTTTTAACTTTTGAGTTTTGGTATGAAATGCCCACCCACTTTTATTTATGGCATGAAAATCATTTTGAAAAAAGAAAAACTAATTGGCTTAACGGTTCAACAAGTTAACCCATCAGGTTGACCTACCTTGGCCCATTTAGCTAACCATGTATGCGGGTTCGACCGAAAAACTGACCCGAACACATTTTTTGTGAATTTCATATCAGGTTCATGTTGTATCGTAAATTCACACCCATAACAAAAGGGTACCTATCAGATACAAGCTGAGGAGAAGTTCCATTTGCCACTCTATTGAGAGAACTAAAAGACCTGCAATCAGAGAATGTAACAATGGTGTAAGTTATATGTATGAACAAGTGATTGATACGAACACGAATCTGACCCAATGGTTAGCACACTTGCTTAGCCAGACACGTTGGCAAACACCACACGCCGTTTGCCCGACTCTCTCAATCCCAAATTCTTTCATTTTGTGTATGATCTTCTGATCCACGCCAACTCACACATACAATTAGCTACAACTGTAAAGTGTAAACTACCTTTCTAGATCACTGAGCTTTGCCTCTGCCTCCAACTTTATTGGATCCTTATCATCTAGTAATGAAGCTGCATTCTTTAACACCAGCTTGAATGTACAAACCTGCAAATTGAAATCATCTTTTACCAATTCTTTGGTTGTCAATGATTAGGGAAAATTACCAAAATAAACGTTTGATCGAGCATTTGACTTTTAGCACTCTTTTAACTGACATGTGCCGGATCTAATCATTGGCTGGTCCATACGAAATTGATTAGGGAGCTGAAACGTATCACAGCCTCTAAAAACCGACAACCAAAATTAACTGAAAAGTGAATCATATCCGTAACCGAAAAAACCAAACCGAATTGTGAATTTGGTTTTCGGTGCGGTTGCTAAACATATCCGAATTATGAACTCATTTTTCGATTCGGTTCATGGTCACACAAAATCTAGTTAATTTGGTTTGGTTATCTGAATAATACCCGCCTAACCAGTTTAATCAGCTAATCGAACCAAATAAACAGAACAAATCAGTTGAAACCGTCTAATTGGTTGAATTCGGTTCGGTTAGGCCTATCTCTAGACCGGCTTGGTTAACGGTTAGACAAAAAAAATTTCATAACCAAATAAACCATTAACCAAACCGTTAAACACCCCTACTCTCACTGCTAGCTCGAAGCCGACCACTCACAACACAGCTTTTATGAAGCCTGGTACAAGTGTCAGCTACTCATTACTATCATAATAGACAAGCCATGATTGGTCGGCTAAAGTGTAGCCGACTTATCCGGCAAGGGTATTTGACACCTTATTATTGGTTGAAAACACACAAAACTAAACTAACTAAAAGTAAAAATGTTCAATCTTGCAAAACGGATCGTCAAACGTTTATTTTGGTAATTTTCCTAGGGATTAGGGTAAAGAAGAAAACTGAAAACCTCAACACCGGTGTTAGATTGAAAATTAACGATCGAATTCCTCTCTTGAGGAATACAATCTCTTGAAGCCGATATAAGCAATCGTTGAACCTCTTCCAAATCCTTCTCCGGTGACGCTCCGTCACCTGCTGCAAATCGAATCAACCAATTTCATATCAAATCGAACTTCAATCATATCAACAACGAAGAAATCAAACCCTAACTAGTGTGTTGTAATGCTAATTAGAGTAATTAAACAGTACTGATTAAGTTGTATGCAGATTGGAGGCTGTTGCGAGACGCATCGATCGGAGCTAACAGATACTTTGCCGCCTTCTTCTTCTGATCTCTCAACCAATCCTTCGGTCCTGCTGAGAGAATTCAACAATCAGCACATGAAATCAATGATAATAAGTCTTAATCCGAAGCTTATTGAAGAAATGTAAAGATGTAAATTGTAACGAATGAATAATGGAGTCCGTACAGATTCCGACGGAGAATGCGGTGGCGCTGGGAGGTTGACGGAGGAAGGGGATGAGTGATGCTAAGGATGTTAGAATGACGCCACCGGTGGCCTCTCTGCGGGTGGTGGTGGTGGTGTTTGACGGTGGTGGCGATATTTGGAGATTTGGGGGGAGTGCGGTGGTGGTGACGGTGGTGACGACGGTGGTGGAGGAGATAAGGGTGGAAATTGACGGTGGTGACATCTTTTCCGGTGGTGGTGGTAGTTATTGGATTAGTGTTATTTTAAGAAAGGTGTTCCTCTGTGAAAAATTGTAATTACGCCCCCTACACTATACAAACTTTACATATTAACCGTTCAATAAAATTTTTAAATACAAATTTACTGTTGTTTTATTAATAAATTACATCAAACAAATGTATAGTATGATTGAGTTTGAACCTAAAATCTTTTATTTAACACCCACTGAATAGTTAAAACGATAAAGATATATCAAACTAAGAAGCGTTAGCTAGTCAAAAAGACTAAAACCCAATTGTATCCAAATAAAAAAATATATATTTAAAGTGGTTCAATGTTGGTCTGATTAGTCCCAAAACTAAAAACGTGATAACAAACTAAATAACTAAATCATTATTTCTATCAATTTGTCCTACATTGCTTTGTTTTACCGGAGCTTATATACTAAAACGACGATAGATAAAATAACCAATCTGACTCTACTATCATCAAACCTAGCTCCCAATTGTATTCATAGTTTAATAATACTAACGATCTATACTTGCACTCCGGTAGAATTAAATTTATCTGGTTTTAAAACCTATTCTTTCTAGAGTTATTTGTAAGTAATCTGGGCCAATCTCCAAAGCAAATTCTATTCCTTATCTTGTTGGATTCCATATAATAAAAATAACTAGCTAAATATTTAAGAAGGCGAGTGAAAGAATCAACAATTAAAAGTCGGAAAAGCTCACAAAACGTTACGACGGGCATATACAACTTGTAAAGCATGATACAACTAATAATGCATAGCCAAATTAAAAATTAGTAATATATAAATGAATGATTCGATGTACCACAAATAACCACATCTGGCTACTGTATCTACAAGGGTATATGTTATTTGTGAGAACATATCTTGGCATTCAAATATTTAATTTTTTTTCTTGAATATTGAAGGTACAGACGTTACATTACAACAATTAACATATGTCCAAAGCTACACTCTCTGCAATTTACACTTATGGATCTAGATCTATGACAAGCACAGAATCTCAGAACCATAAAAGAATTGGCTTCAGACCAATATTTTATATAATCTTCACCTCACACCGCGGATCCAATCCCCTCGAACATGTAAACCAATATGAAGTTTGTCGAAATTTCAAGACCATTTTATCCGTGTTTCATCATCTAGTTTCATCGCGTGTCCGGTGTCTCACTGGATAATCCTGTCATCTGTACCACTTCCCTGAGAGTTATCTCTCACAGAAAGCTTTGTACCACTGTTACCATCTTTGTTTGTTTGACTTTGACTATTTCTGCTCCCTGAAAAGCTCTGCCTCCAGATACTAAACAAAGAAGCACTTCGTGATGTTTTTGACGAATTGTTTTTTAATAACTCAGCACTGAAGTCTTCTTCCCTTACAACCCAAAAAGGGTTTTCCAATGCTTTCAAGATATGAGTCATTTGCGGGCGTTTTGATGGCTTTGGATTTAAGCAAGACTTAGCCACTATGGCTACGGCCCATACCTCCTCCACTAAGTCTTCGTCTATAACTAGAGATTTATCAACGAATTTGGATACCGAATCTTTGTCGTAGTTGTTGATCAAAGTCAAAGTTTGGTCAAGCCATTCTTTTGTGGAAGTGTCTTCTGGATTGCCGATTCCAAGTTTACCCGTTACCAGCTCGAGTAAAACTTTTCCAAAACAGTATACATCATAAGCACAACTAGGAGCTGGCGATCCTGTTTGTTTCAAATATAACAAAAAACTTAAGTTTCGACTTAACTAAAAGTTATATAGAGGAAGCAGAGAGTAATACAAAAGTAGTTGATGATATAATGATGTTGACTTACCAGAAGGTGTTGATTCAGAGCTCCTACACATTCACAAAGAAGAAGAGAAATGTATAAGTATGTTGTATCATGTATGAAAAAGGTTGTGGTAATAGTAACCATAAAGGATAAAAGAAGAGGTGTAATAAGATAATTTACTGCAAGTTTGATAGCAAGATTGACATTCATATTACACGAGTCCATGAAGGGATTGTGGTTGTTAACATGTTTATCAATCGTTTATTTCATTAACATTAATCACTACATGATTACCATAACGAGACAAAGTCTGGATATCATGTCAATGCTAATGTTTAACATGTCTAGATGGATAAGCGGGTCAATTTTAAAGTGGGTTGAGACGACCCAGACAGGGTTGGTTGATGAGCAAAGTAGCAAACACTTGCATACATTTTTTCAAATGTTTGCTTAAATACCTATTCTGTTAATTATATTTATGAAAACAATATTACTACAATGATAATCGAGGAACACATTTTTTTAATCCGATCAGTTGAGATACAGGACAACCCATATCAACCTGTTCAAAAGTAAAATCTACCCAATCCTCATAGAACAGAATTAATATAAGAATTTTGAATTCCCTATAGTTTAAACTTACAGAACAGAAGAAATAATACTTACGATGAAATTCGCAGCAGCTTTGTGATAACATTCTGATTGTTATCGACTTCTTGAGCACAAACTTCACTCAAGCTTCCAAGGCGTGCATCATAATTATCATCAAGTAGGATGCTGCTTGCTTGAATATCTCTGTAAATCAAAAATTAAGAGAAATGAATGACCCAAATTCTCCTCAGCCAGCAAGAAACCAAGGGTATTTGTATAGTAGGTATAAATGTATAATAACAATAACTGAAAGTTAAGTTTTTAATTACCTATGGACAAGGGGAGGATTGCATTCATGATGCAAGTATGCTAACCCTTCAGCAGCTCCTATAGCAATTTTTAATCTCGTGATCCAATCCAACGACTGCAAACCATCATCTTCCAAACTGGTAGATCTGTATAAAGAATTCGATAAATCTCCATTTGGCATTTTCTTGTACACCATGAGCTTTTCGGTATCGTGTTCTAAACAATGTCCCAAAAGTGGTACCAATATGGTGTGCATACCCTTACTGTACAACTTCAATTCCGACATGTAACAATCTTTCGTTGAGGTTCGCATATCAATTCTCTTAATAACCACATCAGATCCATCTTCTAATCTCCCAGAAAAGATGCCTCCACTATGCCCATTCTTAATAAGATTTGCATCACTGAAACCAGTTGTAGCTTGCAGCATTTGCTCGTATGTAAATGAGTCTGTGAAGCTTACAATATCAACTAAACTATCTTGATCATTCACGTTTCCTTCTTCTTGAACAGGTTCTACGTTTGCGCTTCTTTGGCTTACACTTTTCTTATTACATGTTTTTAACATCAAAACCACTATTATAAATATAATCACAATAACACCAACTCCACCAAGAACTCCCGCCAACACAATTCTCAAAGGTTTTCTGCTGTTCTTTAAGACTGGAGGTTGCGCAGGCACTATAGAACTTCCATCAAAAGGAAGACCATTCATAACATAGAACGTTTCACAATCACTCAAACTCCTTTGATCAGGGAGTTGAGGAAAGCAGTTTCTTGATAACAAGTACTATTTCCAGTACGAACCTCTACACGCTGAAGATAATTGTTCGAGAGATCAATCAACTCAACATTTGGAAGATTGAAACTCAAGTTCCCATAAAACTTATTGTTCGAGAAGTTTAAGGTAACACCTGAGGCATTGGGAAATACTGTGACATCCGAAAGACTACCAGTAAAGTTATTATTAGACACATCAAGAGCGGCAATATCTCGCAGGTTCATCATCAAGTCACTAGGAAACTCACCACCCAAATCATTATTCCCAATCAACAACCTCCTCAATCTTGCTAACCGTCCTAACTCCCTAGGTAACGACCCAACCAACGAATTATGCCCAAGATCAAGCTCAACCAACCGCGAAAGATTTGCAAGCTGCACGGGCACAGAAGAAGCAAGACTATTGTTGAAAGATTCAAGAACCTCAAACCCGAAAGCAAACCAAACTCAGGGGGGATCAACCCGGACAACGAATTCGACGACAAATCAAGAACCGTAAGACTGCTCATAGCTGAAAACACAGAGGGTATGGATCCTGTAAGCATGTTAGACGACAATTTCAAGATCGATAACGACGAAAGCTGACTCAAAGAATCAGGGATAATCCCAGTAAGATCATTATCCGAAAGCAGTAAACTATTAAGCTGATTCAAACCACCGATTGATTGAGGAATTGGGCCTGAAACTGAGCTAGACCTAAGGTCGAGCACCTGGAGTGCACTAAGGTTTAGCCCCAACCATGAGGGTATTGACCCCGGGAGATAAAACCCAGAGGAATTAAATGACACTAATCGACTACAATTCACCAAAGAATCAATATCGAACCTAGGGTTCCGACGCCCAACACTAGTTCGTCGTAAACCGTACAAATTTACGCCGGTGACTCGACCGTTGACGCACTGGACCCCGGTCCAATTGGTGCATGGTTCGGACCTTCTTGACCAGTGTTCGGCTCGAATTCCTAAAGAGGCTCGGAGATCGAGTAACGCGGCTCGTTCAACTCGGGAACTCAGTGGAACCACCTGAGTCGACACCGAGTTAACCAGCAAGAAGCATGAGAAAGAGAAATTGAGTAATACGTTAAGGAAAAGCTCCATGATTTAACCCTTTACTCCGATGTGTGCGGAGTGGGTGTGTGATTTTGGCGCCAAAAAAGCTTTTTTGGAGTGATTAAATGCAATTTAAAGGAGTATTTTGTGTGCATAATTTATGGGTGTAATACAATGGTGGAGCTTTAATGGGAGCTGAAGAAGAATAAATGGAAACTTAAAGGCTATGGGGAACACACACACACACGATATGATAGTTGCAGGTTTGGTTGACTGAAGAATGAAGAATGATCGAATGAAGAATGATCGAATGAAGAAGGAGAAGGCTTTAAGTTGTGTCTTGTTTTGTTGTATATTTGCTTTTGCAAGTATTTGTACCCAAATCAAGAGGCATTATATGATTAAGAAATTATATGTATTATCTATTTGAAATCTATTAGGAAAGATGAATATAAATAGTGAACGTTTAAACGAGTTATTCTAAATTTCATTTTTAAAAGCATCGCATCTGATCGGGTTTTCTTTCAGCATTAAGGTTTGCGTAAAATACGTGTTTTTGTTTGATCTAAATGATAAAATATCTACTCATAAGACTATTCGTACTTGGGGGTTTATGGCTTTCGGGATGACAGACATGAGAGGGAAAAAGAATAGGCTATGGATGTGGTGAGGGAAGGAGGTCGGTGTTTGTGGCTATGGATCACATGTGAGGGAGGATACCAAGTTTTGTGTGAGGAGGGAGAGATGAAACGCCAGACATACATAAGAATAAAAGATTTTTGAGACAGTTTTTGATAATAAACTTTGGACAGACTGATGTAAAACTGTTTGCAAAGTCGTTTGTTGCTAATTTTCTAGCTTTTCAAAGATGCGCGAAGATTAGCATACCACATAAAAAATATTGCTTAAAATGTAAGCATTGTTCTATGTACATCCGAAAAACCCAAGGAAACAGTAATTGTGAGGTTGTAAAATGAATTACACTACAAGAAAAGAAGGTTATAGCGACAACAAGAGTCTCTTCCACGAGGTGAGGGCTATAGCAACTCCTTCCTATAGCCCTTCATTTCTCTTTGACAAATTCTTGTTTTTGCTACAAATTATCGTTGTATGTAATTTGGCGTGGTGAAGGAAAAAACTTGGGCCTTCTTGAAGACTATAGACTGTAACGACGACTTATACATGCTATAACAACGACTTTTGTCGCCTCTATAACTTTTGTTCCTTTTAGTATTATGAGATAAGGCTGTAATGTTTTATTAATTTTTATCAAATATATAACAATAACGTACTTAAATAAAAATATATTACAATCCTTGATTTTGTCATATCATTTGAAATAATATTAAAGTATATTTGAGTTCAAAGTTGATTGAATTAGATTTAAAATGATAAAGTAACAATGGATTTTTATTTTGTTTTTACCTTTTCCAATTATTAGTAACTTTTTGTTGTAAGTCTTCGTTTTCGGGACGTTCACAACTGACCAATCATCGCTCATAAAACATATAATTACATTTAACCTTCATAAAACATCGCAACGGAACATTAAAATAACTTTTCATTTCATTATAAATGCTTTTGCAAATTAATACAATCATTCATTTCAAAACATCGTTCGTTCGCATTACAATGCAAAAATATTAAACAACAGAATGCCATCCAAAATGCCAAGTAGCTGCCCCGCGCCATCCTCAACAATGCTCATCTGCCAACTGGAAAATGCATAAAAAGTCAGCTTTGCTGAGTGAGTTTTAGTTTTATAAAAACATTGCATTACCTTCCATTCATTAAAAACATTTTCATTATTATCGCACGTGATCACACATCATACGCACATCAAGGTAATAATTATTATCTTCATCATCGTTCGTTTGGTACATTTCGCACATCTCACACATACCGCGCGTAACGCACATATCGCACATATCGCGTGTATCGCACATATCGTACGTATCGCACATATTGCACGTATCGCACATATCGCACGTATCGCACATATCACACGTATCGCCCATATCACACGTATGAAGTGATCACTAGGACAGATTCCCCCTGTGTGTGTGTGTGTGAACTCTTATGGGTTAGCCAAGATCGCACGCTGTAAATAGATATACACACAGTAATTAGGAAATCGTATGTTATTGGAGCAGTCACCAAGACTGAACTCTTACTATGTGTATGAACCCTTATGAGTTAGCCAAAATCGCCCGCTGTAGACACACACAAGGTAACAACTCTCAATGAGTTGTGAACTTCCCTTCAGTTGCTTGCAAGGCTTTTCATTACTTTCTCTTTCATTAATACATGTATTCATTCATTATGTTCCTCTTTCATTATCTTAAATCTTTCGCTTCGTTAAGATAATACTTACGTTCATTAACAATATCATACCACGTAAAGTCACATCATCACACGTAATAGGGAACATAACAGAACATAACATACAATCATACATAATCATCATGCATCATCATATCATACAATAGCATAACATTCTTAATCGCACATTATCGATCACACTTCATCAATCACACATCATCAATCATACATCATAACATCATCATGCAATGCCCATCACATCATCTATGACCTCAAAAGTCAACTTACATAGCCCCCGGGAAACTTCCAAATCAAGGCCTACTTTTCACTTTTTCCCTAAAAAGTCAGAAAATATTCTAAGTGTTCATCCGCATTTCCCTTTTTTGTTCATCCGCATTTCTTTTACTCATCCGCATTTGTCAATGCTCATCCGCATTGACTTTACATCCGCATTTGTTTAGTCGCATGAACTTATCCACATTTGTTCATCCGCATTGACTTTGACTCATTCGCATTTGTCAATACTCATCCGCATTTGTTCATCCACATTAACTTTACTCATCCGCATTTGTTCAGTCGCATGAACTTATCCACACTTGTTCATTCGCATGCCTTATTCATCCGCATTAACTGTTCATCCGCATTTGTTGT
Organism: Flaveria trinervia; assembly: GCA_025506515.1. NCBI lineage: Eukaryota > Viridiplantae > Streptophyta > Magnoliopsida > Asterales > Asteraceae > Flaveria > Flaveria trinervia. The sequence goes on along the minus strand of CM046456.1, from coordinate 5,662,597 downwards.
TCAATGGCATGAACTTACTCATCCACATTAACTGTTCATCCGCATTTGTTGTTCAATCGCATGAACTTACTTATCCGCATTAACTATTCATCCGCATTTGTTCACACTTAGACTTTCTCATCCACATTAACTATCTCATCCGCATTGACTTTCCATCCGCATTTGTCAACACTTAAGCAGTTTTTTAAACTTAGGCGTATGAACTACTGTTTGGGCGCATGAGCAGTCTAGGGCACACTTAACATCAGATTCAGTCCCCAAACCTCGTCTATCATGTTCTAAGCTTAAATCTTACATTCTAAGCCTTAGAAACACAACCACAACATCATCAAGCATGCACATAGTCCAAAATCACACCATAATAGCAACATACACATTCATACATATGGGTATAAAACCCAGCTTTATAAAAACATACGTTCATGCATTTTCAGCCCCAAAATCAATTAAAAACCAGTAAAAGAGAGGTCCTAGAACTCACTTTTGCAGCTCTTGAGTATGGATTCTTCCAAACTCGTTTGAAATTGAGTTCAACCACCTAGAAACCCACCAAAAACACACACCCGAACACACACAACACACATAAGCATACAACGAGGATAAAACCAATGAAGAACACTCAAAAACCACAAATTCGTACATTGAATTCGAACTTCTTCTTCCTGTTCTTCAAGAACCGGAACTTTTTGCTCTGCTACTCTCTCTCTAAAATCCGAGAATTGTGTGGGTGTAGAAAGAGTGATGGGCGGCCATCACCTTTTACACCCACTTTTTCAAACCTTTTGTCATTTTGACATTTTTCACCCCTCAACTTGGGTAAAATGTTTCTTTCTTTTTCTTCATTTTATTCTTTCTTTCTTTGACTAAAAAATAACCGGGTGTTACATTTGTATTAATGGTCGTGTCATCCTTTCGATTTAATTTATCCATTAAAACATTTAAATCATCTTTTCAGTCTTGGTAACATTTTATTAATTAAATTAGTTTTATTAAACTCGTATATTACACATGATGTATAAAAATATTAAATAAAATAAAACTATATTAATTATAAATTGATATTTTAAAAATAAGATATGATTGAAATCTTTCATAAAATAAATAAATAAAAGTTTTATTTCAAAACAAACGTTTTACAAAATGTCATACTTAAAACCTTTCTTATTATAACTCTCAATTTTAATTATTTTTTATTTATAAAAAATTACTTTTCAAAAACACCAGGTATAAAAATATTTTGTATTCTTAAAAAGTTTGATGTTCTAAAGAATTTTGTAAATTTTATGAAAAATTATTTTCTTAGAAATAAAATTAGTATAAAGATATCTTCTTAATTTATTTAAAAACTCTTTTAATCCAAAGAAATTAAATAACATTATTATTAATTAATATGATTACTAAATATGAGAAAGAAACAATAGAAAATTGGTGAGAAAAAACATGATGTTGACATGTATCCCTCGTAAATTCAGTTTTATTAAAGTAAAGAGTCGGTACCGACTAAATTTTAATAATTGAATCAATGAGTTTAACTTCTCTTATTTTTGATAATGATTGACTGGTGAAATAAAATTATATGAAATGAACTTATATGATTGCTATAATGCTATTAGAATTTAGAAAATATAATAGTATGCTTGCTTATAAAAAACAAAAACATAGGCAAAAGACAATTTTTAGGGGCAGTTTAGTCAAAATAGTGACAAGATATTTGTGTTTTTATTTGTGGATGGAAAAGGGAAAAGTCGTGAATGGAAAGGCAATTAAACATAGTGATGATAATGGTCTTCGAGAATGAGTCAATGATATAAACGTAAGTGTCAAATAGTATTTTATTTTAGTAAGATAATTATTAAAAATGACTTGGAATGTAACTTCTTTAACGAAATATAATGTTTAATTTAGATACTTTTTGTCAGAATTTCGATACACTTTTAACGAAAACCAGAGGTCTGAACAATTAAATGTTGAACCATTAAGATATCTGAACTATTAAGAGCTAGTATATCATTTAACGATTTAAATACAAATGTCTGACCAATTCAGATAAGATGTCTTAACCATTCAGCATTTGGCTTCTTAACCATTCAGCATTAGTATAATGTTTAACCATTTAAAGGCAAATGTCTGAACCATTCAGACATTTTCTCGCGAAACAAACAGTTTGAACCATTAAGTGCTGAACCATTCAAACATCTAAACTATTAAGAGTGTGATTAAGAGACTGCCAAACAACCCTCAAGTTGTATTCAAGATAAAGTGTTGTTTTTTGTTTCGTAAGTGGCATTTGCACAGGCTCGAATTGACATTTCAAAAGATAATGAATCTAGTAACCGCTTTGTAAAATGAAATATATTTTTTATCATGTAATTGTTCTAAAACTAAAAGCAAAAATGTTAGAACGGAGACTGATATACCTTTGGTAGAATGGAAGGACTAGATAACGAAGGAGGGTGTAATGTGGCTTTGGTGGTGTAGACGATCTGATTTTGATGGTTTTTGTATAACATATAATCTACATCATAAGAGTATTCACAAATCATTTCTTATTTTTATTCATATAATTATACTGTAAATCACTATTTTTTTTCTTTTTCTTCTATTTTATCATTACTTTTTCTCTCTCATTTACTCACAATCACTTAAAATATATTAAAAAACATTAAGAGTTTTGAACAGTAATTCCTAAAAATACAGATTAAATAGTAAATTTCTCATATCCTTCACTCACAACCACTTATAATCATACCATATAATATAGGGACTACACTCACATTATTTTAAGGAACGGGTTGTGAATGCTCTTAGCAATGGTTTTCATTAAAACCGAAACAATAGTGTCTAAATTTAAAATAAAACCGAGTTGACAGTTTAGTTTATATTTTTTAACGAAAAATGTACGACCCTGTTTCAAAGGATAGGTGTTATTTTAATCGGGCTCACTTATCCATTTCCCAGCCGGGACCGTACCCCCAACACCTTCAAGTGAAAACCCATTGCTGAAAAACTCCTGGCTCAACTCTAAGTATTTTTTATCAGAGTGAGACTTGAACCCATGACATCCTCGTTATTTACATGTTATAAGTACCTCACCTTAACCAGTTGAGCTAAGAATGACAGTTTAGTTTATTAAATTTAAATTCAGTATAAAAAAATTAGGAAGATTATGGTCAAACCGAGATAGATACCTTTGGTTTTAGGTTCTTTTTGTAATTATTATCTAATTAAGTAAAACTTTGAAGTAAAGCTAAACCAAGAGGATATTCATTTGTGTTGAGAAATGACTTCATAAAGAAACAACGAACATCATCAATACGTGTTTTTCATGCCCAAGAACAGTCACATGAACGTTTATCAAGTTCCTCACCACTAGGCGAGTGACATTTCAAGGCATCGTTCTTTCTCATGAACTCCTAAACCCGACTTGACATGGAGCCCCATGTACTACATACATATATAGATTAGAGACGAAAAAAATAAGTGGTAAAATTTTAAAAATAGTGATGCTAATATGACAATGTTTTTGAGTTTTCATATGGGATATTGAATTTTAATAATTCTAACTTTTATTTTTGGTCGAAATTAATTTCAACTCAGTAAAATTTTAAAAAACATTATCAATTTTGAGCTTAGTATCCTCTAACAATCTCTTACTAACCGAGAGTTAACACTCGATAGCTTTTTGGATGAAATGGGACCATCTTTGCATCATTTTACAACTTCACCGCCGCCTAACCTCCATCGGGTCCGTTTTCCGGGGTCTAGCCTCCATCGTCACCTGAAATCTACCTCCAACCAGTCAATTAGTTCAAATTAGAAGATGGAGATTGACGAGTTTCAAGGTGTAGAAGTTTCATATTTTCGAATCCAATGGTAGATTTTTTTTACGTAGTGTTTGCCACAATAGCAATCAACGTTATCAAAAAACTAACAAAGTTAACTTTCGGTTAGTAAAAGATTGTTGAAGGAAAATAAGCTCAAATTTAAGAGTCCCTGTAAACATTTCTTGAGTTGGGATTAATCATGACCAAAAAACGAAAGTTAGTATTGTTAAACTCTAATAACCATTTCCCTAATGGGAGATCTTTGAGGGTTATAAGAATAAGTTTTTTACGCGTTATCTTTCTAGATACATTTTGGTTGTTATTAAGATTTCTATTACAAACCATGTCGGCAATGTAAGGTAACACAAAAAGTATCAAGCATGTAAACACATATGACATAGTGGCATACCAATCAAAATCAATAAACTTAAGGTATACAAGATTTTTTGTAGTTTATGGACCTAATTAAAAGTCTACGACATGCATGGCGTATTTGTCATCAATATAATGATATGACCGAAAAACAAACAAATTCAAAATTGTGGATTATAAACATGCACAAAAGTTATATTTTAAATTTTAATGTCATTGTAATGTGAAATAAAGGCAACTTACTTAAAATATAATTTATTATTCAAAAACTATATACGTGTGTATATTGCGAACAATATATTGTTTTAATGTAGAAAAAACTTGTTATGATTTAGAATTTAAAATCATTTATGACGTGATGTCGTTTTCTTGTTAAGATGTAGCTAGTCTTATTTTTCAACTAGTCACTTGTTGCATATTATATCACTGTGTACGACATATCACGTAATTATAATTTATGTCATTTAAGAGATGAACGAGTCAGTTTTGCTCATTTCCACATTGTCTTTGTTCTCTTTGTAACAATTGTGAGAGATGTAATACATGTTCACATTTCATTGAGAGAGACAAATTTGGGCAAAAGATTTGTTTGGTGCAAGTGTTCATTGGTCACCTAATTTTATGAAATGACTCTTAACCACTCCAATTTCCAATAATATAGCAATTTGCATAAAACTTGAGTAACTTGTCAATTATTTTTTTATAGAAAAACTCATAGTCTACTTGTAGATGTATTAACCACGTATATCCACATCTTGTAAGATTCGATCCTCGATCTTTTGAATAGATAAGATACGTCTTACTGTCAGGATATACATTCATCTTACTTTATACTCAATTACTTTTCAAAATAATTATAAAATTCACCGTAATACAAAAATAAATGGGACATTCCTTACTTTTTTTTATTTTTATAATACTAATTATTTTTAAAATAATAATTCTATAGTTTTTAGATTGTACAACGTATTAAGAACTAGATCATATAAAAGTTTTATTTGATTTTAAGTAGACATTCTAGTGATAAAGTATATTCCCTATATATAAAATTTATATAAAATTGCATGTATCATCCTTTATCTTTAAAAAGTACTCTAAACATCTTTTATGTTAATATTCTGTAACAGATTTCGCCCTTTAAACTAACTGTCGTTAATTTTTTATGTTAAGTCAAAGGCAATTTGATCTTTTTACCTTTAAATGACTAATGTAGACTTTTCCAAACATAAAAGATGTTTTCTGCAACTCTGTTACAAAATGTTAACATAAATGATGTTTAGAGTACTTTTTAAAGATAAAAGATGATACCTGCAATTTTATATAAACTTAAAGGATGTTTTTTGTAATTTTGTCATATTTAAAAGGTGAAGTATTCAAATCATGCAATGTAAAAAAAATTAAAAAAAAAATAAAACACTTAATTAATTATAGTAATTCTAGAAAAGCTTCATGCTTTAAAACCATATTAACTCTTATGTTAATATCTCAACAACTTCTTAGAACCATAATGTGGTATGTTTAGCTATGTATAATAAACTATTATTTTGTTTTCATGAATCATCGTAAGCATTATTTTTTGAACGGCCAATGAATAATTGTTAAGCCCGGTCATCCGGGTAAACCCAATGGCGAAAGGCTACCCACGCCCGTGAACACAGACAACGCTGGTGACCCGGCTCGCCCATCACTCTAAGGGAAACCCACCACCTAAAGACCCACTGTGGTAAAATCATTGGCCCACTAGAAGCATATTACACCTAGTAAGACTCCAACTCATGATCTTCACTTTAAAAAGTCGTTCTAAACCAGTTGATTTAAAACTTATCGATAGTAAGCATTATTATTATTATCATTTTGAGTGACAGTAGTAATGCTTTTATCGAGTTATCATGAATCAGATTGGACGAATTGATCGGACTAGCTTTTTCCAAATCAGTCACATCAATTTTGTTTTTTATTTTTAGTTTCGAAAACATACCTTTAATCCTCACTTTGGTACATTTTCCATCACACATTCTCTCAGCCATCATTTCAATTTTTCTTAATTGTTACTTGCTTTTAGATTGAGTATTTAATGCAAGGTGTGATCATGCTTTTAGATTGTTTTTATTTTTAATTTCTAAAACATACCTTTAATGCACTTTTTTAATATCTTTAATATAGGAACTTGAGTTTCATACACTAGTCTTAACTTAACTATCGTTTACTAGTGGTAATTATCGTTTATAACATGTAAACGGCAATTTAAGATGTGTCAGAGGTATATGATTTACGAATTTATATCCCCTTAATATATCATATGAAGATATCAAAATTGAAAAATTAATTTTATCTTTTAGTAATAAAATTAAAAATGGACCTCATATAGTAACAAAAAAGTCTTTAGGCCAAGCCATAAATAAAATGGACCTTTATATTTATGGTCTAAATCTCTAGCATTTTTTTATTTATAATTTGTCCTTACATTAAGGTACTTCATAAGGTTAAAAACATGTCTTAGAGCATTCATAACAATTTTTTATTTTTATATAAGTGTTTATTACATATTATAAGAAAAGCTAGTATGAATACTCTTACATAAAGTAGTCATAAACCTTGTTCTTTATACAAACGACACTTATCAATCTTTTTAAAATTACCGCAACTTTTTGTAATTAAATAAGGCATTTGGACCAAATTAGAATTTATAAATGGGAAAAGGAAAGGACTAAAGAACAAAAATTAGAATTGACAAGTGGTTATTGGTGCAATCATGTTGACCCATTCTTCTTGACCTAGTCTCTTTGTATCTTGGCGGCTTTATAATGTTACATCACACCTTGCATTATTGGCAACAACTTATTAGTATCACTCTAAAATACAAAGTTAATTCTACTTTAATTATAACATTAATAATGAAATAATTAATGAAAGAATGATAGTCATAAGAGAGTGTTTTCATGTATGTAGTGCCTCTTATAACAGCGGTGTAATGATGTTTGTGTAACAGAGAGATTATAAAAAAAATAAAACTTTTAACTTAAAAAAACATGAAGATACTAACACTTAGGCCCTAAAATGTTAGGATGATTGTGAGAGGATTCAAACTCTTTCACATGTGTGATCATATTTTTGACTTCTAAGTATTTTTAGGGTTGAATTACGTCACTAAAGTTGAGTTAATAAACAAAAATGTAATTCTTATTAGTATTAAAAATGTAACAGTTTATAGTTGTTATCTATCAGCTTTTATATGCTAAAGAAAAGATTTAAAAAGCAAATATTCATCATACAATCATCACTAATCTAGTTGAATAAACCCAAATTTACAAGTTTTCTTATAGGAAAAACGAAAAAGTTTCTTAAATATAACATGTAAAACCAATAATAGTTGTTCTAGTTTGTAGACCAACGAATACGAAATATGTTTTATTTTCAAGAGTTATCAAGTTATAGGTGTCGCCTCATAGGCTCAAATTGATAATAGATGTTTAGTCTTTTGAAATGCTTTAACTTGGGCTCTAATTTCAGGCTTTATGCATATTACAGCCCATACATCTTTCAACTGGGCTTATCCACTTTATCCTCACGACTAGACATGGGCAAACCGGGTTTTGAGCCGGACCCGGAACCGGGTTCAAACCGGGTTCGGTCCGGCCGGGTTTTTTTGGAACCGGGTATGGTTGTACCGGGTTCGGGTTCGGGTCGGGTTGGGCATACTTAAAACCCTACCCGGCCTACCCGGCCTACCCGGTTAGGGTCGGGTCCAGAACCGGGTACAACCGGGTTTTTTTTATTTTTATTTTTATTTTTTTTACTATTATAATTGCTATTAATATTAATATTTTTAGTATTATTATTATTATTATTATTATTATTATTATCATTATTATTATTATTATAAATTTATAACAACATTAAAAGACATTTATAACTCATTAATTTATTATTTATTTATTAAAATAACTTAAAAATACATTAACGAATCAGTAACTAATCGACTATTTTCTTCGAGAGGCTTCATCAAATGCTAATTATTCGTCGGATATACCAGAAGATACTCCTTCTTCTACCTCTTCATCGTGTACTTTACATTCGATTGCAATTTCGTCTTCAAGATTTGTTTTGTCTTGTATACGATCCATCGCGTCTAAGTGGTCTTTTAAACAAATGCACATCTCCACCGCTTCCGGAGTTAATCTTGTTCTTCGTAATGATAATACCCTGCCACTAAGAGAAAACGCAGACTCCGAAGCTACCGTAGAAGCTTGGACGCTTAGTAAATCACGGGCCATAGCGGAAAGAATTGGAAATTGGGATTCCTTTCCTTTCCACCAAGCCAAAATATCAAATGCATGATAATCTTGAGTACTCATAGTTGAAATAAAATTCGTCGTACTATATATACCAAGTTCGCTTGTTGGGGCGTTACCCCTTTGACGTTTAGCCGTCACATCCCGAACAACATTCAACATAGTCATAACGGGGTCTTTAAACGAGGTACTAGCACTTGAGGTTGATTCTCTTTGCGTAGTTATATTTACGTTAGGTCCATATTTATTTAAATAAAAATTATAAATAATTTTCAAACTTGTATTAAAAACTTCTTTTGCCTCGGTTGAAAAATTGGGGTTTTCGTCATGTATATCCAAATTGTCATTTATCTCGTCTATTAAACATTCTACCCCCGCAACATTTAAAAAAGGATTTAAAGCAGCGGCACAAGTAAAAACGGGTGGTAACTCAAAAAATATTTTTTAAACTTCTCTTTCATTGGTTCTATCATTTCTCTAAACATACTATTTTTATTTTGAAAATTTTTAAAATTCAAAGCCATGAAATATAATTCTTGAAGCACCGAATAACTAGTGGGATAATAAACTCCCGATAATTTTGTAGTTGAGTTTTTAAACACCTCAAGAAATTCGGATAAATGTTCAATATTTTTCCAACCCAAATCCGGAAACAGGTTGGCTTCGCAATTATCCGAAAGACTATTATGAAAAGCTTTTAAAGTGCCTTTTTGTTTTAAAGCACAATCAAACATATGACAAGTCGAATTCCACCTAGTAGGTACATCCCAACTAGGCCCTAAAAATCTCGATTATGTATCTTTACAAAGTTGTTTATAATCTTGATATCTTTTTTTACTTTTTTTAAAAACGCCGTGTAACATAAATCGAAAAGCTTTTATAAAGCTATCAGCAAATGGTACGGATAGACCATCTTGTACTACTAAATTAATAATATGTGCAACACAACGAGTATGAAAAAAATCACCGTTTGCAATCGGAAGATATTTTAATTTTAATTTTTCAACCGCGGTTGTGTTGTTGGAAGCGTTATCAAATGCCATTGAAAATATTTTATTTAGTAAATTAAAAGTAGTTATTACATTATCCAAAAAGTAAAATAAATACTCTCCGGTGTGTGGATACGGAAATAGATCAAATGCAATCGTACGTTTCATCATTTGCCATGAACTGGGATCTACCCAATGAGCGGTGACGCAAAGGTACGATTCGGGCAAACCGTGTGGCGCCGACCAAACGTCACTAGTTAAGTTTACACCGGTATTTAAATTTTCAAATAATACAATTAAATCATTTTTTGCTTGCTTCCACAATTTTAAACAATAACGTCTAAGTGTAGTACGACTTACGTGAGTGTAAGGAGGTTGAAGCGTCTCTCGAATTAAGTTGGTTAACCGAGGGTTGTCTAAGTGATTGAAAGGCAAAGCTTCTTGAATCACGAACTTTGCCATTCGATCTCGAACCTCATTAACGTTGTAATTAAAGATTCCACCGTCTCCACTCAATTGTGTTTGTTGCGAATCCGGATTACTTTTCAACGACTTACAAAACTTCTTGGTAATGTGTTTGTTTAAAGTCGTGTTAGAATCTTTAGCAAGTAAAGCTCCACAAAACTTGCAATGAGTCTTTACAGATCCGTCACTCAACTCAACCATATCCCAATTGCACCAAACATCCATGTTACGATTGTGTGGAAGAACACGAACGACGGTTGGAGAATTCGATGAACCTTGACCAACGGAAGATTGAGAGTGAGCCATATTGAGATTTGAGAATAGACGAGAGTAAACGAGACTTAACGAGAGTAAACGAGAGTATTGTTTGTGTTTTTTGCGTATGTTTTTTTGTGTTTGAAGCTTGGGTACCTTACCATATCAACCCACACCTATTTATACTTGTTTTAGAGGCAAAAACAACCAAAAAAACGGTCACATTTCGTCCGCAACGGCTATATAGCCGTTAAAAACGGCTAGGAAAAAAAAACGGTCGAAATCGGGTCCAACCCGGGTTCAACCGGTTCGGGTCCGGTTCCTATGCTTTCCAAACACCCCAAACCGGTTTGGACCCGCCGGTTTTTCCCGGGTACGAACCGGGTACACCCGGTATCGGGTTGTACCCGGACCCGGGTCCGGGTCGGGTACACCGGGTCGGGTCCGTACCCGGTTTTTATGTGCAACTCTACTCACAACCTCACCTACAGGCTACAGATGGGCTTGTCACTCATTATTCAGGGGCTGTTTGTTTTTGAGCTGATCCGGCTGACCAGCTGACTTGGTTAGCGGGTCAGCTCGTTTGATTTCGTCTTCGAGCCCGGCTGACCGGGTCTCCAGTGTTGACCCAGACCTTGAAAAAAAAAATGCTGACCGACTGACCCACAGGCCGCAACCCCCTCGCGACCCGCAGGCTGCCACCCCCTCCGACCCGCAGCCCCCCCCCCTTGCGGTGGTGGTTCCGACCAATGGTGTGACTCTGGTGGGTTTTGTTACTTAAATTGAATCGTTTTGGTTCCAGTCAGACACTGAATCAAAATCCAAATTTCAGTTAGATGCATACCCAGTCAAAACTTTTAACTGGGTCAGCTTCTGACTTAATCCGATTTTATCCAGTCAGTATAATCAAGCAATCCCTTAGTAATTGCATTTAAAGGTGTACAAAGAAAAAAAAATTGGTTCGGGCTTGGAACCGAACCGAACCGATTTGGTCAATGGTATTCACCACCGGGAGAAACAGGATCGGTATTTTAAATTGTCGTAACATAAGATGCATCACAACTAATGCAAGATTTAACACTTGATGAATGATTTGAGAGTTTTTTTTGTTTTAAACATAACGAGAGTATTGAGCATTTTGTATATGTTAGATAATAGAGAACATTTTATATTGTTGTCATTCAATTAAAACACTCATTACATATTTATACTAACTTAAGAGGTAAAATGGTAAAACAAAGGTGCAACGGTAAAAGAGGGTAATATTACCGTTTCTAATTGCTAGTTTTGAACCGGTTTGGGAGCCGACACCTTATGGTCCGGTTGAAACTGGTTTGGTCCAAACCAATTTCTTGGGCTACATACGAAATAGTAGTGATAATATTATATAATATTTAAATTCCTGAAAATAATATGGTTATTTAAAGCATTGGGAGTTTAATTGTAAACTAAGTAAAAATATTGGGAAAAATTTAGGAGGGACTCGAACCTACACCTTACATGCATTGTTTTTCGTTAATTTTTTTATTGTAATAATCAACTTTCATATTTATTTCCGTTCAAAAAAAACTTTCATATTTATATATTTATCATACTTACACGTATCTTAATTGTAATACGTAGAAATAATATTATAATTAGTTAACATCATATGAACAATGAGTTATAGCATCCAACCCACTACGTGATGTTACATTAAAAGCTAATTCATAGCTCTTAAAACCGGACATGACCTATTAAAACATGATATATATGTCTCGTTATACCTCCCTAAAACCTAATATGATTCATTATTACTCATATTTAGTCAAATACAGCTAAAATTTACCAATCACAATTAAAAAAACAAACAAAATCGACTATAACACTATTTGATCACTAAATTGTAACTATGACAATTTTCAAGTAGTGTTTACCGTTGAACATGGGAGATGGACCGTCATCATTAATAGGGGTGAGCAAAAACCGAACTATCACCGATCCCGAAACATATAACAAAGAGAAAATTAACTGTATTCGATGAAACCCATTGGTTATGGCTATGGTTATGGTTACGGCTAGATCCTTCTTTCATAACTAAATTAACCAATACAAAAGCATATAAATTTCATTAACATGACAAGAATAACCAAAAGAGGAAGTGTAAGAATTCACTTTGGTAATGAAAAGGGAATCAAACTCGTCGGCAAAACATAGAAGAAAACAAAAGTTGCATTAACTGAAATTAACGATAACCAAATCATAATCTCCTGTTAACCGACACATGGTTAACCAACCAAACCGACATGGTTATTGTTAACCGAACGTAGCCACTACGCACACCCAACTTGTTAATCTCAGATAGTTCAATTACTACATTTTTAACAAGAATTAGAGTGATCAAACAAACATCGTTGAATGAATGAAATCATTTGAGCATGGTCACATGAAATAAGTAAATAAATAACTTATTTATGAATAAGTAAGTAAATAATTTTGCATTACTATATATGTTTTCTTTTCTTCATATATGTTCTTTAGTTATGGTTTTTCTTGATCAATTAATGATCTATTCATCTGTGTCTCTTGATCTGCTGCAGATCACTGAATTTGTTTGATAATTTTCTATCAACTTTCGATCAATTCTGTGTTATCTTAAACTGCTAATATGAGGTTTCTGAATTCAACTTTTTTTTTATGATTACCATGCTTTTGTTGTTTGAAAAGATAGAAGCTTTTTAATTATAGATGAAATCCACAGAGTGTTATACAATCTTAAACTTGATAATACATTACAATTAAGAAAATATTACAACATAACACTTGTCATTCATTTTCTGCAAATTAAACTCCATTTTTGAGTTAAATTGATGACAACAACATGACTGAATCAAGAACATTATGATAATAATGCACACAACCACATATTTATAATCCACATCATTCTTCATGAACCTTGTTATTGTTGTATTAGCTGTTCATAAATCACATCTTCATAGCTTTAGATTCTTCAGAAGCCTGCAGCAATTCAACAATTGACCAAGAAAAGTCAATACTTTTACCCAAAAAAACCTATCCTTTTTTGGAAATATTATCATGATGATGTCACACATAAAGTTTCCTAAAAGCATCAAACATATGACTGTATAGTATATATTTATCTATCTATAGGTAATTTACAAACATCAACATGTGCTCAGGTGAGCACATGCTTTATGAGATGATCTATAACCATATTTGGCAGTTGACTCTACGCCAACATGGCAACCGACCTCGTTCTAGAAAACAGTTATTTAATAAGCGCGAACAGCCGACTAAATTTATAACCAGATCCAATGGGAACTGTCATGACTTTAAACTTGAGATTAATAAAAAAATGTTGAGGATTGTGATAAGTTTATAAAATATTATGTCCATCATGTGTCCACCCTTATCAAGAGGAGTCACTAGCTAATATTTTATAGCATGCACTTATAACATAAGTTTGCAGCATGTGCATGTGACCAAAACAAGTAAGATTAAATTTCATGTGGTTTCTTTTAGAATATGTATATAAAGTACATGCATAGAGCTTTGATATATGAATTTTAAACGTTCGATGGGCGCCATTTGTTCTGGCATCTAAAGATAGAAAGTGAATGTTCCATCAGCACATTGTATAATGATCACAGTATCACACACACATGTTGTAACACATGTTCTTTGTATCATCGTTATGCTGATTTGTCAATGATAGTAAAGATGAAAACGAAAGACGATAAGACTACCTTTGCTCATTTGCAAACCCGCGCCCATTGCTTCCAATGTCCCTATAGTTAGGTAAGGGCACTTGGTCTGATTCAATCTGCATGATGTCCCTCACAAGTATTTCATAATGCCTCTTCACCTCCTCGACTGACTTTCCACCTACGGCCCTAGCGATGTTATGCCACCTGTCAGGACTGTCTTTGTTGTAGTAAGCTAACGCCTCTTCGAACTGCTTGTTTTGTCTCTGGGTCCACGTGGACCCAGAGCTGCGAGAAGACGTCATAGAGCTTGATGCCATTAATGTAGAAAACTGAAGTATAGAGTTAAAATCAAATGGAAAGTCAAAAGACACAAGATGTCTTAGTCAATGGGAGATGGTATGCATTAGATTACCATGCTAACTCCCTATAAATAAGAAGAGAAAGATGCAAGATGATGCAAGTTGGAGAATAAAATTTTCTTTTTATCATTATGAAAACATTACAATATTATGTTATTCGCCTATTCGGTCCATTGGCAACCGCATCATAAGCAGTTATACTAGTTACTTTCTAAAGAGTGGTGATTAATAAACACTATATATTCTTGAAAGTCTTATTCTTGTCTGTTATAATATCATCACTTCATCAGCAAGTGGCTTTTTGATATAGCACTTATTACCTTAGCTTATGGTATTAGATCCCCAATTCAAAGCCAACCCATTAGGATAGAAGATAGATGCGCTGACAGCATTGTTTTCGACACTGTAAGATATTATGCTATCTTTTGTTCATTGGTTGGACATTGTTATACATACACATACCATATCACTAATATATGCTAAAAGTTTAAATATACCCTCAAGTCCACACGTATAGGATAGTTGTTTAGTGTTTACTAACTTTAATAGAGGTTAATGTGATGATCGTTCGATAATGATATTTGAGGACTATCTTTCTGACTTCTCATAGCAGAAGAATCAAGTTTGACTAGCTAAAAAGAAAATAAAAAAGCGAGGCTTTTTCGGAGCGTAGAAAAGCTTGTATTGAAGGATTATTGTTGACATAAATAAGTAAAAATAGAAAGTGATGGTGGCCTCATTTTGACAACTTGCTGAGGTCCTATATGCTTTAAGATCCTTCCCACTATAAACATGGAGGGACAGGCTTTCGGGTGATATGAAGATTAAGAATCTGTTTAAAATGCTCTAATCTTTTGATATTGTAGAATCCTTATCATCTCAAGAGATTTTAGGTAAAAAGCTTCCATAGATGGTGGAATGATTGTTGCAGTGTGACCCAGTGGTCCTTATTAATGCTATGGACTTTATTATTTATCTGCTTGAGTCGATATATGTCAAGCGCGCGCCCCTTGGTTTTTGTATGATAAGGAACCTGCACATAGTGACTTGTAATGGGCTCAAGGATTCCCTCACCACTGATCAGTATATTTGAAAGCCAAAGTTATATCTTGTGAACCACACTAGAAAGGAATTTATGAGAAAAAGGGTCTATAAAGGTTGAAGTTGCATGGGTAAAGGGGAATTTTTCCCAAAGAAAAGGAAATAGACATGCGTGGACACCATCCGATCGATGAGAATTCGACTGAGATTGGGAGTTGCTAAACATACACCAGTTATCAGTAAACCGGCATATAATCTCTACTTGAGATCTTTGTTAAAAAGAGCGCGTTGTACGTGGTTCTTTATTCTATGTGATCAGATATGTTCTGTCTTTTTACTGCCATATAAGGTTATGATATTGGCTTACTGTGTTTCATAAACTATCATTTCTTTGATTAGATTCTAGATATTATATCCTTTCTTTGATTATTCTTGTGAAGACCCTTCAAATCTGTGACTTTTGTTTTCACTGTAGGATGATCAACTATCAACATCATTATTAATATTTCACTTGGCTTCATTAGAGCTTAAGGTCTTGTGGCATTTATGTGTAATATTAAATAAAGGGTGAGAATCAGCATCAACAATGATTCCTGCTGATAGGGCATATAATTCACTTGGCACTTTAAAATGTCCAGAATATCTACACAGTTATATGACCATGTGTATATGTATATTGTATATTTGTATATGCAATTCTCATTTTAAGGCCACAGCTTTAATAAAGCATTAGCACACTATTGAAAGGGGAGAAAAACACATCACATATGCATGCATTTCTCTGCAAATTATAAAGATTATGTGAACTTTGGTAGGCTAATGTTGGTAGCTTTTAATGAGTTTAGTATTGTGCAAAAAGAAACTACCAATGTTGGTTTTGTTCATTCTATAAAAATATAGCGTGAAAGCTGTCAAGATTGGTAGTCTTTGTATTTTTTGACAAAATTAGGATCAAATTGGATGCATGTTCTTGCAGTTATGTTTTCCTTTATGTACTAACCTGAAATGATATTAATTTAATCTTGTATTAAGTTTGATATCTGATACATAGCGAATGCACAAAGAATAAAAATAGAATATTTTGGGAAAGGTTGATAAAATTTTCACTGAATTGAACAGTTGAGTGTGGTTCATTACAAAACATTGTATTTTTACGAGAAAAAAAAAACAAATCTAAATTGTTTATTTTTTGATCAATGGTTCATCATTTTATATATCTAATCCGCATGTTCTCATAGTATCTAATGCTATGCGTATATCTTTCCCCTTAAACAACGAATCATGCCCCGTAAGGAAAATCTAAAATTAGGACATACGATCAAATCTTAAGAAATTAGAATGTATAGCCTAGAATAAACTTAAATGGCTAAATTAACTATGATTTAATAAAATCCACATAGTTATTAGAACATCCGTCCTCTCATATTTTACACGCTTGTAATTTCAACGTATTGAAAGTTATGCTTGTTTTAAGTTGAGCATTTTTCCATACCACTTACATCAACTTAGTTGCTCTAACTATAAGTCTGTCAATTCTTATATCAATTCTATCAATAACATAATAAAAGAGAATGTGAATATGTTGAGTGGTTGATAAATTGGCATGTGTACCCCATCACTTTGATGGTCCCATGTCATAATAATAAACTATTTGAAAGTCAAAATTACAACTTGAAAATCAGATTGATATGAAGAAATTGGGAAAACGTCTTTGATTGTTGCATTCAAAGAACAAAGAATCAAGAAATATGCTTTTGTTATGACATTTTCCAAAAGATAAGGAAACAGAAACCTAAGGTGTAGGCCCAAATTAACAGTGCAAATTCTATAAATATCTTATCATTGCCAATTGCAATAACAAATTATTGATACTTTGAACACACTTGTATGGGAGACTTATATTTGATCCTTGTTTGGCCATGCCTCCAATTGCCCATTCAATATCAAAATGGGAACATTTTTCTGATCATTTTGCATCAAATATGTTGCACTAACAGAACCAAACGGTGTTTGTACTTCGGTTTTTTCGAAAAAAACGAATTCTTTTGATACAAGTTGTGGATTTAGATATAAATGCACTAACAGAACCAAGGGACCCGTTTTGGGAGCCCAGTGCGATGTTATTCTTTTTTGGGGAACCCGAGCACCAACCCTGGTGGATACTGAAATGGATTGTTGTTTTCACAAATAATTTTAATGTCATAAAATTATATAGTTCAAAAGATACATAAACTCTTAACAAGATACATAAAATTATGCAGTGTTTAAAAGATAAATAAAACTATATAAAATTTTTAAAGATACATAAAATGAAAGATCTAGGAAGACGGAGTGGACACCTTGGACTTTGAATTGACTGAATATACAATTAAGGAATTGAACATGAATCCAGGGCTTCAACCTTAAATATATTTTATAAATAATTAAATTACTAATATATATTTTTATAACTGATTAAATTAAATATTTTGGATATTGTCTAAAAGATTAAATATATATATCTGGATCCAAAAATAATATTACGAATTTTGGATACTTCGGATTTAAAGTTTCAAGTTTTTTCATACTGATATTCGGATTCAAATATTTTGAACACTTGTTATTGAGAACACCCCATTCTTCCTGGTTATTCATATGTGTCGTTCATCTTGCCATGTGCTCATTTAGAGATCGAGTCGCCCCAACTCCTTTCTCGTAGAACCCAAAACGTGCAATTATAAAATTTTAATAAAAAGCAATTATAAACTAATCTAAAAGTGTAAAACTAAAGCTAAATAGTTTTAGACCTCTTAAATAAGTTCGGAATGTATCTTCTTAGATAGATATGGATATAGGAATACGTTTTAAAATAATTCACAAGAATGGTCCACGAGTTATGTTACAAGTTATAGCATCTCCAACTCAAGGTATGTTTCTAGATTCATGAGCTCGAGTGGATGAGAGAAGGGACTTGTGGCAGATGTGGAGGAAAGAGAGGAGAAGGATTCGTGGGAACGAGCATCATTGGTTATGCATGTGAGAATGGAAGGAAAGAGTGAGTGTTGGATCTAGAAAGACTGGTGCAATCAAAACCAAATCACTTATACTATTTTGGTGGAACTAATAAAGGACTTCCGAAGCTAAGTGTGGAACTTCCGAAGGAAAATGAGTTCTTCCAAAGAAAAAGTGTAAGATCAACTTCCGAAGACAAAGTATTCACTTCTGAAGATCAAGACTTAGAAGAAAAGATAAGAAGTCAACTTCCAAAGTATGAAGAAAAGAAGAAATCCTCAAGCCTCGGAAGAAGTAGCATCTTCTGAAGTATAAGTGGCTTCAGAAGAACTAGTTCTACCGAAGCCAACTAACCTTCGGAAAACACTACTATGAACCAGTGGACATAAGTATGTTCTCTCTAATACTCCGCTACAGACCTTTGAGAACTGCATGGCGTTTTCTCAAAAGCCATGTAGTTGACCATACTTTATTCCACTGTTCACATTTGTCCGTTAGTACAGTTGCCAACTTTAGTTGGTGACAAAAGGTAAGTCATGGACATGTCATGACTACCATATCTTAGATAATATTTTATCTAAGATACTTTAACTTTAGCATTGTAGTATATGCTTTAGTCGTAGGTTTCCAGCTGATATCAAAGTATATCTGGTTGTAGGTAGTAGTATATATAATTTCTCATTGTAACTCATGTAATATGCTTCTAAGAGTCTTGTAATACTTTGAGTTGAGAAGTAATATATACAAGTGTCTTGAAAATTATTTCTTTGTGTTCTCTTTTACTTATTATATTATTATCAACTCTTAGAAAAGATTCTACTTTATTTGATCCGAGTGTAGTATAAGTGAGTTGAGAGAAATCCAAGTGTTAAGTGACAAAACCCGATCCTGCAGGGAGGAATCCACCCGCATGTAAAATGAGTAGAGATTGATCAGATAGACATGCAACGACCCAATATGGGGGAGACAGAGCATTTGTGATCGGTCATTTGAGGATGATCTTATTAGTTCGGGCAACAAGCCAATGTGAGAATTAATGACGATGACAACTTTTACGACTACATCAACGTATAGCAACAATGCAACATTGACAAACTAATCAACAGCTACATGCCGTCACAAAAGGCTATAGTGACGATTTACGGTTAACATTGATGCGAGTGAACCTAATGTGATAGCCTAACGTGAACCTAATGTGATAGCCTAACGTGAACCTTAAAGGCTAAATGGCCAACTAATTAAGATTTACGATTAACATTGATCCGAGTGAGATCTGCTCACACCTATGCGGCCAAACTTTACGCATATGGTTAATCCTAGGTTTTTGCTTGTCCTACAATGACTTTATAACTTCCTAGGCAACGTAAGTGCAGAGGCAATAAAGTAGGGTTACAAGGATGGTCAAAGGTGGAATGCTAGGAGAGTGAGATGGGCTAAGGTGGATAGCCAGAGGTGTGGTGTGGGGTGGTGAATTAGGGTGGTGGTGAATTAGGGTGGTGGTGCTAAGGGGAGAAGAAACAAATAAGAGAAAAATGGAAATGGGAGAGAGGCTTCAAATGAGGGTCAATGTGACAAGTTAGGATGGGCGAACACAACACCCCACCCTCTTTGATACCACCCAAATCTTCAAGTCAAGAAAGAACCATCCTAGTAACACACACTAAATTATTTTCTCTGTTTCAAA
Organism: Flaveria trinervia; assembly: GCA_025506515.1. NCBI lineage: Eukaryota > Viridiplantae > Streptophyta > Magnoliopsida > Asterales > Asteraceae > Flaveria > Flaveria trinervia. The sequence goes on along the minus strand of CM046456.1, from coordinate 5,642,618 downwards.
CATCATTATTTTACACCTTACTGTTTTGGGTTATAAGACTTTTTTTATTAATCATTAATCTTTGGGTATGCCTCCACACGACAAGTTCACAACTACAAAAGAGGGGAGGGGCGTGGTGTTCACCGCTTTCCCCCCAGCACCCTCAACCCCCAACGCCGGTGATATGTGATTCCAGATGAATGTTCCTTACATGATGGAACCTAAAGATCACTAGTACATTTAGTCATATAAAAGCATAACATCCCCACCACACTTGCTATTGTTACGTAAACATTTTGACTTAAAAACATCTCTAATGAACTTGAACCTACAATCAACGTAGCAAACAGGAACATTGTTTGTCCTCGAGCTGGAAGTTAAACCCTATACCTTAAACCCTAAAAACCGTAACTGCATAAAAAACCTGGAATGGTTTATTGTATATTATATAGGAGCATGATTTACAAATACAATTAACATGAAGGGGCGCCAAGATTGGAAGCAAGCCTTAATATGTCACTGAAAACACCACCTGCTGTTACTTCTGCTCCGGCTCCAGGACCACGAACAATTAGAGGTTGTTTGTTGTACCTTTCTGTTGTAAATGCAATGATATTATCAGAACCGGACAGCTGGGCAAATGGGTGTTGCTTTTTGTATCTTCGCAACTCAACAGCTCCCTTCTGATTCTTAACATCCACAACCCCAACATATCTTAGAACCTGGTGAAAAAATCAACATTGACAGAAACTCAGATGCATAAGCCAATCAACATACACACTAAAATTCAAGAAGCCCAGAGATTGCAAGGTGGATGAGTTGGGAAACGGTCAAAACATGTTAGTATAGGTACCAATGGGTAGTACACACAGTGTTCTTTTAGCTTTAAACAGATATATCCAAAGTAAAAAATGCTCACTTCTCCAGCATCCTCTGCAGCTTGACGCTTGGTAGCTATATCTGAGTCAAAAGAAGGTAGCTGCTGCACAAAGTCATCCACTGATGCAGTTTCCTGAAATTCAACCAAAAGTTATATATGGACTTGTAAATTGCAATGTACACAACGATAGATATACCATAAGTGCAATGACCTGCAAATGTTGACCTGCAAATGTTGACTTGCAAATGTTGAGTAGATGATATGCATATGTATTTATATATACATCCGTTCATGTGAGTGGGTGGGTGGGCCTATTTGTAATAGTATGTTTACTTCTGTCTTCTTCTATGGTTCACTACATTTGTATTTAGCATATTCTTACCTCCAAAATACTTTTTGAGATTAAAGATGCATGTTCTCTACCTTAGCATGTATTAAATTTCTGTGTACTTAATCTTTTAGTCTAAGTTGCGAATCATTTTTATCTTGTATTGTATCCCCATGTATCCATCCACATTAGAAAAAATGTACCAAAATATGTTTTTCCACAGGTTTAGTTAAATACAAAAACTGTACAAAACAAACAGCAGCATACTTGTCATAGCGTGTACTGCTATCCACTTAAACACATGGTCATAAACTATATTTCAGCTGGGATATATTTAGATATGCTTGGCATCCCTAGCTTCACGTTTTCATGTATATAATGAAACTATTTTTAGTTCACCATACCAAATAGTTATCAACTCAAAGAGAAGACGCTCGTGGAATTGGATATATGATTAAAAAATGACTAACAGTTCTCACCTTTAATGGATCTGGCACAAGGCTTTGAACAGGGATATCTGAAAGTTCAAGATTTAAACCACATTCTCTAGCAAGAATTATCACCTGCAATATTGGTTCAAAATACACCATATATGGTGGAACAGAAGAATAGTAAATATTTACATATTTATATGTTCTAAACACAAGCAAGTGTAATAAGTAAATGCTAAGCTCATGAAAAGCATCTCAAAGAGAGTATCAAAAATGATATTGCTAAGTTCTTTCGCAATAGAACATCAGAAGTCAAAAGGGCAGTTTATAAAAGAAAAAGGTAAATACACTTTACTTTTTTGTTCTCTGAATAGGTAAAATATGTCTTCTAAGAGACTTGACCATTAGGTCGAAGAAAATGAAAGGAAAATAAAGTCATGCGTTGTCATTAAATTTATATATGTATATTTCCATTTACAAATACCTTTCTGGCCACATCTGTTCCAGCAAGATCATCCCTGGGGTCTGGTTCAGTGTAACCTGCTGCTTTTGCATCCATCACTACTTCACTGAATGTTCGTGTATCAACAAAATTATTGAATATATAACTCAATGTCCCACTGCAAAGACACATAAGCAATGTCATGAGAACAAATTCGTCCATTTTATCAACTTCAAACTTCTACTGTTGAAAGAAAGCGATACCTCAATAAAAAATACAACTTGTGATTAACATATGATACGACCAACCAAGTTACAATAGACTTAACCAGATAGAAAAAGCATATCTTAACAGAATATGGTAAGTTACATACCACAACAGAAACTGAAAATATTAGATTACGCAAAGATGTTTGTATCATATCTGAACCTTCTAGTTCTAGTTTTCATTTTACTTGACACTATTGAGGATCTATTAGCTGCTAGCAATAATACAATAACGATTTCAAAATTAAACCAAAGAATACCAACTATTCCATCAAAGAACCGGTCAATGAACATTATCTCTCTTCATCACTCCCTTTGAAATAAAAACTAGAAAACTTGGCGAGTATGGTGGTAAGGTTTACTTTTCTTATCAAAGTACTGGAATTTTTGTTTAAAAAAATAAATCCAGGTTGCTTGAAAGACCTGAAAATTCCTTCAATTCTTATAATCTTATCCCCTGTTTGAAGGAGATCTCGTAAAGTATGCATGATTGGTAGACCAGCTCCAACAGTAGCTTCATAAAAGTAATGAGTGAATGATTGCCTTTGAAGAGTTCTCAGCTTCAAATACTGCATCATATATATGGATCCATCAACAACTAGAAATAGTTTGATAACTTATATCTCCATTACAGATTAAATCCAATGTGTTTACCTTATCAAATGGTCCAGAATTTGCTTTCTTATTAGGGGTGATCACATGAATTCCTGTGTGTAACCAGTCATGGTAATGGTCTGCGACATCCGTGCTTGATGTACAGTCTACTAATACCGTATTAGGAATAAAATGATTCCCATGCACATGATGAACAAACCTCTCCATATCAGCCTTTTCTCCTTTCTCCTTCAGAAGTTCTTTCCATTTATAAAGGTCGATACCCCTACAACAGATAGAAAAATATTACGAGAGTTTATATTTGAACTTTTAGCATATAGTATTGATGTTTTGTCCATTGTAGAAACTAGAAAGCAATGCGATCTGATAGAACTCAAGAATTCTGATGGAATAAAAAGATAAATAGATAGTCAGCCCAATTCGAGAAGGGCAATTCTCCGATTACAAGTCACAAATAATTCAAATAACCAAGACAAAAACCTATTGCTAGAACACTAGACTTAAATAAACCTAAATAGCATAAGTAACTGCTGCAATTACCCCCTAAACATTAGCTGTTCAATTACCCACTAGCCTTCCCAACAGCTAATTGTCTTGATTAAGGTTGAATGGGTCAAAACTAGACTTGAATACCTGCTAGACAAACCAAACTAGGCTGACCCGAGTCCTAACCCATTAGAATCGTATCACGATCCTTGAGCTTTCAGAGTGGAAAGGATTATTACAGAAGCTGAATAGGTTGTTAACAAACAGTCTTGGCTTGGGTACAACCTTCATGAGACCCTAGACTTCTTTGTTACGTGACTAATCTTTGTTTTAATATGACATGATAAGCAGGTGACTTCCAGTAACAGATGCTACTTGAAAGGATATTTTATGCATATCGATCAAAATATAAGTAAGCAATATAGTGGCATGATCAAAAAATAAAAGTTACGTGTTACTCAGCAACATTTTCTTTGATCCAATGATACCCATGACACGTAAGTCAGTTTTAGACTTCTCCTTCAGGATTGCTGCCTGCGACAAAACACCTTAATGTGTTCAGGAGAACATAAAAGCAACTGTTGGATTGTACCAAACAAGTAGAACATTGTTTGGACAGAAGCAAGCAGATTAAGCAGCAAAAAAGTTGAAGAAAATGAGTATAACTCATCTAGGTTAGGTTTGTTTTTTTAATATTATGATAAACGTTTTTTAACTTAACAAAATGCTCTCAAGTATAGAAAATATGCACCAAAAACGATATAAAATGTAACATATACCTGATCCCTAAGCTGATTAAGTAAAGTGGCACCAATCAACCCAGGCCCTATGATGCCCACTGCTATTGATGTTTTTGACAAATAGAATCTAGAATGGACTGCTCTCAGGGCTCTTACACAATCTTCTCTTTTGACAACTACTGTGATGTTGTACTCTGAGCATCCTTGTGCTATAGCCCGGACGTTAATATTAGCCTGCATTGCAAAATGTAGCATACGTCATTAAGACATTAACTGGAAAAAAAGGTGACAGAATAATATTATAGCATGTAGACCATATAAAATGTATGACAAATAAAGGTTTGAATTACTAACCTTTGCAAGTGCATTAAACAGAGTGGCACTGACACCCGGAGTGCTAGCCATTTTCTGGCCAACTGCTGCAAGAATGCTACAGTTTGGAATTACTGCAATCTGGAAGAAAAAAGAAAGGACAAGTCATGTAAGGATGTATTTGTCTGTGTATGCTTAAGTGCAAAAAGGTATACAGTCCTATAATTGTTGGAGACAAATATTAATCAGTTTGTGCTTCATAGAATATGTACCATAATATGCAGATATACACATCCAGCTTACAATTCCATACATGGAAACCTCAAAAAGTCAAAGGAAAAAGACAAAAGGAAGACCATTACACTTGATTCGGTTTTGCAACCAAGACGTATGAAGTGAAAAAAATCTTACAAACAAGTACCTATCATGGACCTAAAATTCTATATTCTCAAACAGCCAGACACATAACTCATGCTTAAAATTGCATTTTCGAGTAGCCTGCAAAATACATGGTAAATAGGTAATAAACCTATAAACCAAAGGTTGCAACTCCCATCAATCTTGCTCTTCCTTATGAGTTATCCTCTTCTAAAACAAGATATCCAACCAATAAAACTCCAGAAAGGTAACACCAAATTTCATGTTTTCAGTTCTTCACGTCCCAAAATTATCAAAATTGAGGAAAGGCTTATATACTGATCATATAAACGAAAGAGAAGTATTTGACTTTAGTCAAAGCTCATAACCTGAGAAAGACGCCCGGCATTCAGAGCTTGACGAAATTTAGCCTCTAATGCTTTAGCAACCGCTCTCACTTCTTTCTCTGGTACAGCAAAGCACACTGAATGTTCACTGCTAGCCTGTAATAAGACTAAACTTAATATAACGTAGCAATTAGGTATATGATTGATAGAAGAAAGAAGGAAGATGCCTGAGAAATCATGATGACATTAGCCCCAACATCTTTTACAGCACCAAAAATAGCACTTGCTGTACCCGGAACACCAGCCATTCCAGTTCTGGAACAGGATTACATAGATGCAAATCACACAAAAATGTAAAGAAAATTAGTGAAGACTTTAAAGTGGTCTGAAGGCTGAAGATGGCACAAAATGCAAGAAAAACTCACCCCTCAACATTTACAAGAGCCAAGTTGTCTATGGTTGCAAAGCCTTTCACATAAGTTTCCAGGTGATCTTCTTCTTCATTTTCAGTGACAGGTTCCCTGCAAATCTTTGTTCCAGGTGCAGATATGTTGAAGATATTTCTTATAACAATGGGAATGTCATACTGCATCACTGGAATGATAGTTCGAGGATGCAAGACATTTGCCCCAAAATACGACTGCATCAAGCATACAAATTAGTTACAAAAACTAATTGAGAATTCTTCATCATACATCAAGAAAATATGAATAAGTTTACCATTTCCCATGCCTCTTGATAAGATAAGGTATTTAATATGACAGCCTCACTAACTGCAAAACATTTTGTTCTTTAGAATAGCAAGTGGGTGCTTAAAAGACATTTCAGACACGTGAAGTATCTACATTATATCTCCTAAAAAATGCTCAAACTTACCTTTTCTGGGATCAGCACTGTACACACCATCAACATCGGTCCAAATCGTCACTTGACGGGCTCTGAATAAAGCACCCATGATAGCAGCAGAGAAGTCACTCCCATCTCTTTTCAAAGTTGTAGGTATGTTTTGAGGGGTGCTAGCTATAAAACCAGTAGCAACCACCACCTTAGAAGGATTTTTCAAGAGCCAGTTGTCAAGTCTTTGTTGTGATTCCTCATAATCAGGGTCAACTTGATTAGAACCAGCAGGAGTCACAACTAGGACATCCCTTGTGTCCATCCAGTTACAATTTATCCCACCCTGGTAAAATAAATAAATTATAATTCTATAAAAACTACAAAGAAGTTATAGTTCACTGATACTGATAATATCAAAAGCAATCACCTTTCTGAGGACAGATGACAATAGCTGAGCAGACCATAACTCTCCATGTCCCGCAACAAAAGCTGAAAAAGATTTTGTGCCATGCCCAGCTGAACACCATAAAGATATTAGAATTTTTACTACTATTACGACTATTATCCATTACTTATAAAAATAATAAACACATAAGAGGTAGTAAAAGAAAAATAAAGGAGATTAGAACCTATATATATTGCACGTAGCATTGCTTTGAGGTTATTGATATCAAGAGTGAGAGTCGACAAGAAATTAGCAAGTTCATCCCCATCAAGTAGGTCAAGTGCAGTCAACTTGTGTTTTTCAAATACAGCATCAAGTGCCAATTCATATGAATCATCTCGTGATTGTGCTTTCTCAATAATATCATACATCATATCTGTAACTTTTGACATTGCAGAGACAACAACCAGTTTTCTTTCAGAACCGTCTTCCATAACAATATTGGCAACATTCTGGATTCTTTGGGCAGTTCCTACACAGGTCCCACCAAACTTATGGATCGACCAGGTGTGACCCTTGACAACTGAAGACTCCACAGGAACTTCAGGTGTTGAAACATCTGACAGATTGATAATAGCAAACAGAGTATATATGAAAAAAGGTGACTAGCCATATGGTACAGCAATTTACATGTATGTAGCATGTATGGATAATAAAAAGACGTAAATATAGACCTGTAACTGAAGAAGAAACTTTGAGGTTGCAGCGCTCACTTTTTTCCAAATGGGAAGAAAAACCTGCTCTGAATTGCAAGTTATATGACTATCGTTAGAGCTTTAACAACGAAACATGAGTTCATAAAGAAGTGAAATACAGAGTGCATAGAAATCAGCTAGACATTCAAAATGTGGAAACCCAATCAGTAACAGCAACTATTGCAGCTTCAGAGTAATGGCTGTTTAATTTTAATAGAAAATTAGTGGAAAGAAGAAAAATTCGGTCTTTCTAAGTACTTGAAATTGAAAACTCGTGATGCTTCCCTAATGCCCAGGTAAGTCTCAATTTAGCTAATAGTATGTGCAAACAACCATAACCAAAAACTGAAGATTATATAACCACTACAAGAACAATTAATACTGTAACTAAACAAATTGATAGCTAGCTAAAGCCTTAGAAACTCAAAACTAAGAAAACAACATGCAACTACATAGTTGGAACTTCCGGCATCAACCTACAAACTCATAAATGAATTCTTACTTGCAGGCAGAAGATCGCCAAACGAGAGAAGACGCATTTGATAAGCAAACCCTAGACTTCACTTCAGCAGCTGCATCATGCGGTGATAATTGGGGATAACATGTTAGCAAACATGATGAAGATGATGACGATGATGAAATAGGAGTTACGAATGCCATTTTTTAGCTACAGGAACTGTAACAAGCAGAATTAGAGTGTGCATGTGAATCAATAAACTGTTATTTTGCAATCGATGTGATTTGAATTTGTGAAAACATGTAATTTGAAGATGATTTGTGGTTTTTACCTGTTTGACGGTGATTCTAGCATAGATTTGCAGTATTTCGATCAAGTTTTGGGTGGCAAATGACCTGTGATTAGTGCCAATGGACGAAGGGGCGAGTAATTAGGGCAACGTAATTATGGTCGAAACTGACGGTCACTAAACCGTTACTAGTAATTAAGTAGTTTATTATTATTATTTTTTAACGGGATTCTAATTCAAAACATAGGTGTTATCTCAATTGTGTTTACGTATCTGTTTTCAAGTTAAGACCACACCCCAAGCTCTCTCAAAAGAAAACTAACTGTTAAAAAATTCTATTGGCTTTAACTCCGAGTATTTTACTTTGAGTAAAACTTGAACTTATAACATATCTTAATTGACATGGTTAAAATTAAACTTCTTAATCAAGTAAATATTTAATTGCCAAAGCTGCATAAAGTAGTCTCTTATGTTATAAAATCTCAATTTTAAACGGAAGTTGAGTCGATAACATATGATTTAGTAAGATAAGATACCTATGTGTTAACTTGAAAAATTGTATAAAGTATGATTGAGGATTGCTGTTTTATTTTTGTAACAGATTCAAGGTTGAATATTAATTAACATTAATATTTTGCTAAGTTCAAGTAATATAATATTCATGTTTTATATTTATAGAATAAATAATTAAAAAAAATAACCTAATAGCTTATGACACCTACCACCTGAGGTCTCTCCAAAGTCTAAACTCTTTGGGGATTTTGTTTTCAACGAAGGTAAAGCAATGCATGATCAAGAACCATCGACGACCCCATGAGAAGATTTAGATGAACACATGGGTATATTGGTTTACTGTTTTTACAGTTTAAAGTTGTCAATCATGTTTTCATATGTATATTAGTATATGTGTTTGAAAATGAAAGATAAATATTTTGATCTTTTGGTTAGGATTTTATTGGATTGAACACATTCATTGAAGGATTGTTAAAATTCCATAAGAAAATTTCCAATTTCAATTCCATCTTTGCCAATAAAATAAGTATTTGAATGGCAACTTTTCTAATTTCACATTCAATTCCTATGAATTATTTGCACCAAACATGACCTAATGTTTTGTGAATTAGGGATCTCTCTTTCAAAAAACAAATATTAAGATTACACATATTTATATGAGTTAGACCCAAAACCATGATTTATTTACATAGATGGTTCTTGTGGAATGTTCATAATATATAAATGGTCTCGAACTTTGAGAATTAAACTTATGGTTCTAAATTGTCTATGAAAATGTACAATTGTTGGTTCTTGATATGAATGAGTGCTAAATTTTTAGTTAAGTTGGTATGAAATGATCAAAATACTATATAGTATCAAAAATTCTATTATTTTATGGATCACACCCTCTTTTCAATTAAAATACATATCTCCATTTATTTTTTGCATTAATAATTACATAGCGGTGGTCATCCACATATTTTTTTTTCCCTCAAATATCTCTCTAACGCACTTCATCCCTTTAAGACCACCACAACCATCGACTCTATGATTTTCTAACTGCTCCTAGTCTCTCACCACATCCAACACCAACATACCCAAATCCGAAACCTACCTCCATCATCAACTGATATATGTCTCCATCGTCACATGAAAACCCACCTACTATTGTTTGGGGATCGTCATCATCCAACCATCGCAATCAACCGACCATCGCTTAAACCCCATAATCATAAACGGGTCTAATCCAACATAATGTCAATATCATTACTCCATCATCTATAAAAGGGAACGTTGTGGATCATCAAGACAACCTAGGTTTCGTTCATATTTTAATAAATTGTGATGCACATGTATATAACATTATGTCCAACTAATTCATGAGCGGGTTCAAGTTTACATATGTAGGTTGATTCAGTTGTAATGAGTTTTAATGCACATATATATAACAATGTGTCGAACTTCGTAGGTTTAATTCAATATGTAATCAGTTTTGACGTACACATAATTTAGGTTTGATTCAAAGTTATAATAAGTTTTGGTATATGAGTCAACCAATATAACGTTACATCCATTTTCACATATTATATGTGAAACAAATATATAAGCGTGAATACTCCTAAAACAATAACCGTACGTCCGACTAGAAAAACAAGTTTTTAATCATTTTTTTATATACGGTTGATAAAATTTGAATCATCTAATTATTAGAATGACACATATATCGTTCTTAATGAAAATCACACATGTAAATGTCTTTAACGTCATTCATTAAATACTTATCATTTGACATGGATCGTGACTGAAAGAAATGTGTGTGGAGGTCACACTTATCTGCAAGAGAAAAGAGAACAAAAAAAGGATTATATATCTGTCTTGGGCCCAAAGCATTTAACTAGATGTCTAACTTTGAAAAAATTATAGTTTTTATTGTGATTTGTGATCATAACATATATATTATTATAATTATAATAATTATAACAAAGCTTGCTTTTAAAATTTAACATGGTATTTTACGCTACTAAGGCTTTTGCACAATGGTAAGAAGTAGTTGTAGGAGACCGTTCATATAAAATAGACATTCAAATAATTTTATTAATATAATCAATACAAGAGAACATAAATAAACAATAATCAATTCTTTTATAATGGACAATAACAGAAAAAGAAGAAACAGAAATGTAAAAGCTGAGGATCGTGTTCAACACGGGGTCCTTAAAACAAATTCCGAGCCTCCCAAGAGAACTCATTTTGTTTCCCAGGGTACAACAGCCGAAGCAGTTTGTACTGCCGGGGTTGATTTAGAACCCGAACTTGTTTGAAAAAGAGAATCCAGAGAGATAGACAACCTGATTTTCTACAGGTTTCGAGTTGTGTTTTTTTGTGTATCTTTTTACTGAGCCACACTCAGTATTTATAGTGGAATTCGAATCATAACAGCCACCCAGCCATTACTCAGTCATTAATCCAAAATCGTAACTGCTCATTTAATTCGTCAGTAACAGTCGTCGGTTTCAGTCAACGTATAATAGAAACTGTTACGAGTCACAACTCGAACCTCGCACCAAGATCAGTCGCTCCTGGCCATGCCCTCGAACCAACCTTCAAAAATACTAAGGCGGCTCTCAAGCGGCTCGCGGTGATGCGAAGTGAAAAGTGCGCCATCAAAGCGCCACATTGCGCCCACATGCCCACGCCGCGCGCGCGTGTGCAAGTGCGAGTTAAGGGTGCTTCGCACCCTTCGCGAATCCACTTAGTATGACACCTTAGGAAACAATATAGACAAGAGGTTATAGAATATAAACTATTTTATATTCTTTTTTTTCTCCAATGTGGGACGACTTCCCACACAATTAATTCCTAATGTCTTTAACCCATTAATTTTCATTCAACACATTAATTTATTGAATAAATATTAATAACCGTATTAATATTATCAATAAATTTCCAACAATCCCCCACATGAATGAAAATCACTTCTCTAAAAAATTCAACAGTCAAGTGTTGCAGGATAGGTAGGTCTTCCATTTGAACCTTTCTTTGTGATGTATACTTAGTCTCCTAGTGGTGTGTAGACACGATGTCTTTGAACAGATCCTGTTTTATGTAGACGATAATATACAATCACACAAACTCTTCCTGTTTGATCAACCCCTCATTATCGTGTCCGTTAGTGGTCATGGAACACTTTCCTGGTTCTGCGAGAGCTCTAGGATTGCGCCTCCCCACAAATCCATTCGAAGCGACCCCACTTCTCTCTAACATAGGTGATTCGATGAATCATTAAAAGCATCATAGTTATATTGATTCCCACGAATCGTCTGACCTTAAATACTTAACCTCACTTTGGTCACTTGTTCGGGGTACTCCCCCAGAGTGAATGGACTAGGAAGTTCGTCATTCCCTTTAAGTTTTAGGGTACTCCCCTATTGTGACACCGTTGGTCATATGATTAAGTTGTCCTATTGAACCTAGATCTTGGGATCTCCAGTCAACTACGTTAGGTTTCCCTCATATTCCCCTTTTCCATGGGCTTTAGTCCCATTCCTCTTGACAACTTATAAACCATTTCTGTGCTTAAGCCTTTTGTTAACGGGTCTGCAATGTTATCTTTTGACTTGACATGGTCAATCGTGATAACACCCGTTGATATTAGTTGTCGTATTGTGTTATGTCTACGCCTGATGTGCCTTGATTTGCCATTGTACATTGAGCTTTTGGCTCTACCAATTGCCGACTCACTATCACAATGTATGCAAATAGCCGATAACAGCTTTGGCCATCTTGGAATGTCTTCCACAAATTGACGTAGCCATTCAGCCTCTTCTCCAGCTTTATCTAAAGCGATAAATTCTGATTTCATTGTGGATCTAGCTATAACGCTTTGCTTGGATGATCTCCAAGATATTGCTGCTCCACCAAATAAGAACACATACCCACTTGTTGATTTGGAATCTTATATATCCGATCTCCAGTTTGCATTAGTATACCCTTCAATCACAGCTGGATGACGGGTATAATGCAATCCATAGTCTCTTGTGTATCTTATGTATCTCAGCACCCTCATTATACTATTCCAATGTTCTGAGCTTGGATTACTAGTATATCTACTTAGCCTACTCACCGCGTATGCTAAGTCGGGTTTAGTACATGTCATTAGATACATTAAACTACCAATGATTCTTGAATACTCTAACTGAGCAACACCCTCACCTCTATTTTTCTTTAAATGTTGGGTGGTATCAACCGGAGAACGTGCTACACGCGTGTCTCCCGAGTTGAATTTTTCAAGAATCTTGTCCACATAATGAGCTTGACTTAACACAAGACCATATTGGGTTCGAATAATTTTCATTCCTAAAATTACATCCACTAAACCCATATCTTTCATGTCAAATCTTCCTTTCAACATGTCCTTGGTAGATTTTATTATTTTATCATTACTCCCAATGATAAGCATATCATCTACATAAGACATGAAATTACATAACCTTCCGATGTATCTTTCACATATACACATTTGTCACACTCATTATTTTAAAACCGTTGTAATCATGACACGATCAAACTTGAAGAGGAGTGTATCAATCGGGTGTAATCTTGGCCTATTCTTTAAATTAGACCCATTTAAAAGATAAATATGGTTTTAATGGATCATTGAAACTTGACTACTTGATAATAGATGATTTCTTTTTCTTAAAACGATATATATACCATACTTTTAGTCCTAAACTACACCTTATATATAAATTATGTTGCCAGAGACTAAAACTTGAATCTTTTTCTAAGTGATGCATCTAGAAGCGAGCTTTGCCTATGTTATCACACCACACCACCAAAATTGTAAGATTACGTGACGATTGATTTATTTTTCTCTCTTTATGTTAAACAAATAAAAACATAATTTTCCTACCCCTCGTGCTCTTGATTCTTAATGGAAAGAAAGAATTTTTATATCAAAACTTATTTACAATCAATTGAAAATATTATGCAATAAATAAACATAGTTTAAAAAATAATTAAGATGTTATTTAGACGTTCCAAAGGGACAATTAGAGTGTAAGTTGACTTGTATTTAAACTAAAAATTAATATTTAAATTATATAAGTGATAAATAATAAAGTAACTTATAAATCATTCTAAAATTAATTAATATTTAATTTAGACATGAACTAGTACTAATGTCCCACGCATTGCGGTGGGGGCATAAAATCATCCTAAGTGTTTATCAATGTCACACAATTGTTAGCGATCACCAACACCAGAAAAACTCGTAAAAATAAATATAACCGAATGAAAAATAGATGTAAAAAAGTCAAACTATGCACTTGCGTTTCAGGGTAATGTTGAAAAGTTTAGAGCGACACATAAAATGAAAAAATTATAAAATAATAAAAGTAAACGGGATTAAAGTTGAAAATGAAAAATGTTAGTGTTAAATGTAAATGTTAAAACTATAGGATTAAAAGTAAAAAATAAAAATATAAAACAAAATAAGTTGCAATCTACAAAAGATAAGGTACAAATTATAACACACAATTAAGTTGGTAATTAGTATTATACTAGTATTCAGTCTCATGTATTGCGGTGAGACCGTAAAACCGTGTAATGACATCCATGTCATATCATTTTAGCGATCATCAACACCTGTAAAACTCGTAAAACAAAAGAATTAAAACCAAACGTAAAAAAGACGTAAAAACATCGAACCATGCACGTGCATTATGACGTGCTAATGTGTGTAAATTAGAACGAAACGTAATGCACAACGTGGTGGTTAAACAAATTAAGAAATAGATGTGAAACAATTAAACCAAATACGCATGTTGTAGTATGTTAGCTCGAAAAGTTTAAACCGAGACATAAAATGAAAATTTTATAAAGATTTAAAGTAAATGAAGCTTAAGTTGAAAGTGAAAAGAATGTAATGTTATATAAAATGATAAACACTATAACGTTAAAAATAAAAAAGGTAAATAAAAAACAAAGTGACTCATAATCTATAAGCCATAAGGTACAAGTATAATTAAGTTGGTAATTATTATTATAAATGAATTTATGAAAAGATTACGTTAGACTTGTAATTTTATTTTCCATACGACTAATCTAGAATACACCTTTTGGCCTTTTCTGTTGGTTTTTAATTGTTTGTCATTATTCCTTTTAATTTTAGATGTTTTATATGTCTTATTTGGAGAGAGAATAACACCCATTTTAAAACCAATATAGTTTTTCGAAACAAACCAATGAACCATCCACTTCAATATATAAACAAAGGCGTTAATTTAAGAACAAAGTTAGGTGCTATAAAATTTTTAAATAAACAATAAAGAAAAATATTAGTTTATTCAAGTCTCCGCAACAAGTATCATCCAAAAAAAAATAATATAATTATTACAACTGGTAAATGTCAACATGTATATGTGACTAATAATTGGAACTTAAAATAACCCAAATCATTTATTTAGAAAGACAATTTTTTTAATTTTTTGGTTACTTTTGTGAGATTTGATTCGCTATCTTTAAACATAGGTGCTTTAGATTTTTTTTCTCTATCCTAAGTAAAAGAAAGTTAAACCACTACTAGAAAATAAGATTAATGTAATTTTTTATAAATAACTTTTTTAAATGAGTTGTATTTTTTTAATGCAACTTCGTTGAATATAAAAGCTGCATTAGAATATCTAATGCAACCGTTTTCATAAAAAGTTCCAAAAAAATATTGAATTTGCAACCCTTTTAGTTTAATAGTTACAAATTTTATTGAATTTACAACTTTTGTTATTAAGGTTGTAACTTTTGTATGATTAAGTACTTTCAAATACAAACAGTATAATTGTAATAAAGTTTCATAGTTTAATATTATTTTGGTTTAGTATTTGATAATTAGTTAATATTTCATTCTAATAAAATAACACGGTCATGAAATTATGAAAAAAAAAGGTAAATAGCTTATGAACTAAAAAAACAATTTTAAATTAGCACCCAAGATTCAAACTCGGGTATCTACATACATAAAACAATGTCCAAACCATTAAATTGATAGAGCAACTTTTGAAATTTTTCTTTGTTTGTTTAGTTAAACCTTAGAAAATAAAACCCATTCATGTTTCCTTAGTTGTACAAGCTGAAAATTAAGTTGTATATGCAAAATTAAACCCAATTTAGTCGCTCAATCAGTTGGTCAATTTCAGCCTAACTTCAAGAGTCACACAATCGATTAGTTTACTGTGTTATGAATCACCAAGGTAACCTGCAAACTCCTTCGAATCGAACAAGTTGCTTGGCCTCTATCAAAATTCGATCAACCAGGTAGCCTATCTCAAAATTCGATCTATCAGGTTGTTTTTCACCATCTGTCGCTGCTTATATGCTTCATCATCTGTTGTTTCCATACTAAATCATCGATCAGGTAATTTTGTTAGTGTTTCAGATCAAAATTTTAGGTTTTCAAGCAAAGAACTCATGTAACCGATTAAAACATATAGGAACGCAACGATTTATCTTTTGTTGAATTCATGGCTGCATGATCATCCTTATAAATTAGTTGCTTCACCATCAATCTCAACATAGTCTAGGTTAACATGACTAAACTATGGTTCAATAAAAGTTCTTTGCTTTGACACTTGGCTTGTTAACACGTGAGGAGTTATAATAATTTTAATTGTGTTTATTAGTTTGTGGATTTCCATTTTTATGTTTGGCTTGTTAAGCCTAGAATTCAATAGAGAAGAATCGATAGAAGAAGAAGGTTATTAACTCTACGTTACTGATTTGTCTTTTATCAACCACATTTGGCGACTAACGATTAACGGATTGATCGTTACTTAGTTTGTATAGGACTTTAATCCATTAATTTCCCATGTAATTATTCTATTGATTAAGTCACAACTTCTAATTTGTTCGTTTTTAGTTCTATATAAATTCCAAGTTGATTAAAATGTTTTAGTCAATTAATCATGTTAATGCATAAGTTAGTTTTTATCAATTTGTTGTTTAGAGTATGATTCATTAGGTTGTTGCTCATATGTTTAATACATACTAGTATTTTGTTGAGTTTTCCTTTAAATTTCAATACCATATACAATACATCTAAAAGACAGTCGATTAGTCTATATATAAGCATTTGCCTTACATTAGCATTCATGGCACTAGGATGTACTTTCATTTACGTGAATAAAACAATTTTGTTTTTCTAATGTTTCTATTAACTTCAGGATACGAGAGACATGAGAAATGATAGAGACTGGATGTATTTACCTAGACGGTTACCAAAATTTGAAGCTGGAATTATAAAATTCTTTAATGCTTCATTTCATAAGGCAACAAAAGGATCTCAAATATGTTGTCCTTGTAAACGGTGTAAAAACCGTGTAGTTGAATCATTGATATTATTGTGTATCCAAAAGCGTTGTTTGTG
This sequence comes from Flaveria trinervia, assembly GCA_025506515.1. Classification (NCBI taxonomy): domain Eukaryota; kingdom Viridiplantae; phylum Streptophyta; class Magnoliopsida; order Asterales; family Asteraceae; genus Flaveria; species Flaveria trinervia. The sequence goes on along the minus strand of CM046456.1, from coordinate 5,625,798 downwards.
AGCTAAAGAAATACGCATGTCTCAAAAAAATACGCACACAACCGGTCCAAAAAGTTTTGCTAGAAATCGTGACGAGATGGTAATATGGTTATATTTTGCTCATGATTTGTGTTTTTCGCTATTCAAGATGATGATATTTTATTAATATATATTATCATGAATGTAAAGAAACAAAGACCCAAATAAGGAATTACCAAGTTTAACTCAAATTTTTGAACGTACACGTAAAATGACTGAAGGGCGAGCATATCTTGATACATATGATGACACTACAAGGAAAATTGTAAGTTCTTTCAAGTTTTTTTGTTTTGAGAATTTTATATAAATTATCATGCATGTGTTAACCTTTAAAAGTCATTTTCTTACAACCTACCTTTGCTGTGATTTATGATAAACATTTATAATTGTTAATTTACCTTTGGCATCATGAGTTAGAGTGTTAGACTATATAATCAATGTGTATGCTTTAAGTATGTTACTTTGTGCTAGTATTAAAAACATTTATGTTGATGTAAATAAGACGATAGTTAATTCATAACTGTATGGTTAATCCTATACCAAAAAAAAGACAACCTTAACATAGGAAAGAATATCGTTGAATTTAAGCCAACATGTATATATACTTTGTATGTAGTATGTACTTGTATTTGTTTTTGACCATATACTAAATTTTCATCCTAGTTTTTAGTTAGAGATATTTAATACAAAGTAATTTTTAGTGTGTTATGCTGGTTGTTTTTAGTTATAAATATTTGATGTTACATGGTTATTGACAAACGTCTGATAATAACTTATTTATAAGCAGTTGTATTTAACAAGGAACTTTTATTGTTACTAATTTTTTTGACAAGCAACTTGTATTGTTGGTTTGTTGGTTGTTGTGATTTTTTGTTATATTTTCTTATTCTCCTTTGAAGGAACGAATAAAGAATTACAAACCTTCAGTAGTTGGAAAATCTTGGTCGATCCTTATACTGTTGTAATGAACAATGAGTATGATGGCTACATTCGACTTTATGGCAAAGATGTTACTAAAAATGGTGAAAAAATGGATGGTGGTGAGGAACCATACATGATTTCGAGGGGGCTTATGGAATCATTCAAAGCGATTTTTGAGGTTGAAAAAACACAGTTAATTGAAATGCGAAAAGAAATTGAACAGGACCATAAAAGAAAAAAAGCTGAGATAGAAGGTATGCAAAAAGATTTTAACAACCAACAAGCAAACTTTGAAGTTACGATGCAAAATATTATGAAAAAGCTACCAATTGAAATACTTCAAGATCTTAGAAATAAATAGGAGGTTTTCATTACTTTTTAAAAGTGTATTTAACAATTTCTTTTGATCACCTTGTTATTTTGAATTAGACCCTATGTGTAGTTACAATATATAATTATTTATTATATTTATGTTATTATTATGTTGGTGAAATTAGGATAGTATTGTATATTAATAAAAAATTAATACTTTAAACAATGGCTTACAAAGCTGCATTTGTTTATAAAAAGGTTGCATTTTTTCTAGCTAAAATCTTAAAAAGTGTTGCATTAGATGTAAACAAAGTTGTATTTTTCTAATAAAAATATAATAATGGTTGCATTAAAGTCCAGCAAAAATTGCATTTTAGTCTACCAAGAGTTGCATTTGAGATAACAAATGTTGCATTAGCATTTAAAAAAGGTGCATTGTTAAAAAGTTGCATTTAAAGAGTAAATGCAACTATTTTAAAAAAAGTTACATTATCTATCAAAAAGGTTACATTAGATCTAATGCAACTTCATCTAATGCAGCCTTTGATAAAAGGTTGCATTAGGCGTAATGCAACCTTTTCAAGGCTTAATGTAATTTTTTACAAGAGTTACATTAGTTTTATTTTCTTGTAATGAACCATATTAAAATTACACTCCAGTGTTATTGAAAATATTCGTATGTATTTGAAAGTTGAATCATTATAAAAACTCACACGTTTATACATATCACAGTTACAAATTATTTGTGATGCACACGCACGAGAGAAATCAAATTGAAAATTAAAGTGAGGTGTTTACAAAATAATAATTAAATAAAGACTTAATAATGATCGAAAGTGGAAAGTGGAAAAGAGGAATCAAATCAATTTTTTATTTATTTTATTTAAATACAGTTTATACATATCTTACGTGTAATCGAACTATATGATTACAATTCTAAGTCTAAAACAACTTATAATTTTACTAACACGCCATCCCTTACCTTAAAATACACCCATCAATCCATCATATCCTAAATACTTACATTTCACTTGCAAAAGTCCCTATATATAAAAATAGACCCAATACCAACATGTATTGATGTATTAATAATCATACACACAAATCACCTCTATTTACCACTTTTTGTAGTCCCTATTTGAGTTTTGATACACATGTAAATATGATAGTTCTTCTAACTCATTATAACATTATGTACGGCTTAATCCTAAAACAATAACTCTCGTATGATTTTCGAATATCGCTAGAAAAATAGAACTATACAATCCAATCGATTTTATTAATGTAATTGTTTGCTAAAATTAAAACTTAATGGCCCTCCTTGTTGCTATAAATGTTAAAAAGATACAAACTATTATTCACTTTAAAATTATCTACGTAAGTGTGTAAACGTCACTAAAACATGCTTTCTAGCATGGACCCAGGTAGAAAGTAAAGTTTGTGGAGCTCACACATGCGACTAGAATAGAAGAGAAGAGAATAGAAAATGAAAAATATGTAACTCTTCATTTGGGCCCAAAGCAATTGACTAGATGTCAACATTCAAGAGACTACAAAGTGTTTACTACGATCGTAACAAATATATTATAATAACTAGTTTTAATAAAATTGTGTGTTACGATAAGTTGAATAAAATCTATTTATTATAAAACGTATTACAAGATAAGCTATGATTGAAATATTTTGTATTATAAATTTGATGAAAACTTTGTCTCAAAACAAATGTTTTAGAAAAAATGTCATTTTTAAAGACTTTCTTATTATAACTCCTAATTTTAATAATTTTTGTTTATAAAAGTTTTACTTTTTAAAACACCTATTTCAAAATAATTTATATTTTTAAAAAGTTTGATTTTTATAAAATCTAAAAACTTTATAAAAAAGCATTTTTGTAAAAATAACATTAATAAAAAAATCTATTTCTTAATTTATTAAATAAATATTTTAATCTTAAAAATAAATAATAGTATTAGTAATTAATATAATTATTTAGTAGGAGATAACAAAAAAATTGATGAGTAAAAATATAATGTATTATAAATATTTTTTTAAGTATAATCAAGATCAAAATTTTATTAGTTTATATTTGTTTCTCCGCTCTCACGTGGAGCCACAACCTTGAGCGGTCTCTTTGAGCGTAGACCGCTATTAGGGTCGTATACGCAATGTGGTGTTTTTAGTTACACCGTTGTTTAGCCTCGTCCCCAAAATTATGAATGCAGGGTGAGTGCATCGTATGCTCTAAGCATATGGTAATACAGAGAAGGGGATATGTTGATTTTGATTGAGTTGAAAATAACTATGTTTGTTGTTTGTATTTTGCTACAATCAATAAAAGATGAAAAAACAAATGCATAAATACTATGTTTTTCTTTTTTTCGTCACATAAACATTCATTTTCTTTTCTCTTAAATTAATTGACACATTCTCTCTCCTCTATCATTGTCTCCCTCTCACATCTATTTTTTTTTATTTTTTAGAGTTAATTTTGGTTTTCGTTTCTGGGTTGTGTAAATTGTTTCCACTTGAGTACCAACGTTTATGTTGTCTTTATTATTGGCCTGAGTTTTACGAATCGTTTCTATTTTCGTCCTTTTAACTAACACTGTTAACATTTTCTGTTAAGTGGGTGTTAAAAAAACCAAAATACCTCTCCACCTCCTTCACTTCCAAAACTAGCTGGACCCCACCACCTTCTCCGACGTCCGTACACATTCCGGTCATCTACTTCGCACTTCTTTCCTAGGTGTCACCGTCTCACCTGTTAACCCGATCTCCACCAAATCGAAGTTATCAGATCTTATTAGCCTCAGTAACCCTGTCGTCGCCTTCGTTACATCCTCCGTTGTTGAGAAACTATCGTCATCGTCGTCGTCATTTCCGTTAGGTACAATTATCATCCATTCTCCTTAGTTCGTTTCAATGCTGCAATCTCATGGATTTGAATCAGGTGTTAGACCGCTTAGACGAGTGAATCAGTCCGATACGCGGTGATTCTATACTCCTCTGGTACAACTGGTAGAATCAAAGGTGTGGAGTTAACTCACCGGAATTTCATCGTGATAACCGCCGCTTCACACCATAGCAAATTCGATCGATGCGAAAACTCCACTTAACCTGAACCTCATCCGATTTCGTTGTCTCCGATTTCGCTATTTCCGCTTCCGTTGTTTCACGTTTTCGCGCGCGGAACCCTATAACCCCGCCGCCCACGCAACGGCGGGGGTGGTGGCAACGATGGCGAGTGGCGCGGTGTTTACGCCGATGAATATGGTTAAGCAGAGGCTGCAGTTGGGGAGTGGGAGTCCGTACAAAGGTGTGATGGATTGTATTAGGGTTGTGTTGAGGGAGGAAGGGTTGGTGGAGGAGGCGGCGACGGTGAAGTCGGAGAGGAGAGGAGGGAGGTGGTGGGGTCCAGCTAGTTTTGGAAGTGAAGGAGGTGGAGGGGTATTTTGGTCTTTTTAATACCGACTTAACAGAAAATGTTAACAACGTTAGTCAAAAGGACGAAAATAGAAACGATTTGTAAAACTCAAGCTAATAATGGAGACAAAATAAACGTTAGTACTCAAGTGGAGACAATTTACAAAACCCAGGGACGACAACCGAAATTAACTCTTTTTCTTTATCAAAAACTACCATTCATACTTTCTCATTCACTTAATCATCTCTTTCGTTCACATCATATTCTCTCTTTAAAAACATAAAAAAAACTTCTATTGTAAATAGCATGATGAATGTTTGTTCAAGAGTTTTTGGATTTTGTTGGATTGTTAATATCTTTTACCTGTGACTTTTGAGAAGTTGATTACATGCAAATCATTCATGGTTTGATGGCTACTTGGTTTAATAAGTATAAAAATAATAACGATAATAAAAATATTAAAAAAATAAAATATAAAAATGTGTTGCGGATACTAGAGGTGTTTAAAATCAATATCCTAAATGTTAGATAACTGATATCAGTATTTGAATTTGCATATGAAATTCTAAAATAAAACATATAACAACATTTTGTCAAAAACAACGTAAAAGTTATCCAACATCTAAGCTATCCAGATTTGCTCTTTTAACGTAAAAATTATATTTAGTATGCTCGAATATCTGAACCATCTGGATTTTTTTTCAAAATACCTATCCGAATCCAAAAATCCGGGTAATTTTTAACTCGAACATTCATATTAAGATCTTTTTATACACCCTTAGCTAACGAGTTGACCCTTCTTAACTTTTCATCGTTGTCTTGAAAACATCAATCAATTGAATTCTTTGCATTTTAATTTGAAAAAATATATTATCAATATAAAATGTTAAAGATCGATGTTCATCAAGTAAAAATAAAAATATGACATGTGATACTACACTCAGTAATTTTTATCTATACATGTGTAGTTCAATCTTCAAAATGCACTCTTTTGACGTTTTCTTTTGGTTTTGTATTGCTTGTTATTATTCCTTTTAAATTTTAGTATGTTTTATCTGTCTTATTTGGATAGACACTATTACCGCGTTGTGTTATAAAATCAAGCGACATATTGAAACAAACTGTCCAATTCAATATATATAAACAAGCGACTTAAATTACGTCTTACGAACCATTGTAATTGGGAAACTAATATTTTAAACATGATTCTTTAGTTGATTAATTTTTAAAACAAGAAAACAAAAAAACAAAAAAACAAAAACATAAGTTCTTTCATGTCTGTATTTGCTGCTCTCAGAAACAACTAACAAGTTTTAAAATAAGCTGTCCAGAAAAATAGGATGTGTGCTTAATTCGTTACAATTTCAAGTTTATGATTGTTAATTTTCCAACAATATGTGAACGTGTGTTCTTATTATAAAAGATGGTTGTGAGTGGAGGTGATAGAAAATAATATTGTTTATCCTTATACTAGTATAACCACCCGTGTGTTACACGAGTTGAAAAAAATAAATTTAAAATAAATAGAAATATAAATTATCATTGATTATTAATAAGTTTGTAATATACACGCATGTAAAGATCGATTGAATAAATGTGCATACATGTAAATAAAATGAAAGGATTAAAAAAATAAAAAACAATATTAATGTTTAAAAATATCTAAAACTTCTTTTTATACAAATTTTTAAGCGGATTCAGTCAATAACTTTTTAAACTTAAAAAATTATCTTTTTAAAATATTCCATTGCATTGTAGTGTCCTATTATTAAATATGTAAAAATTTAAGGATATATAACATTTATGTTTTATAAGATAAATATTAAAGAATAAGATAATAGTTTTATTAGTTGAAAATATATCCTTCTCAACCCATAAATTTTTAATATCTTTGAAAGAGTTAATTTTAATGTTACTTCCTAAGGGTTTCCTAAAGTAACCATTATCCTACAAAAAATTAAAAATATCAATTTATTTCTAAAAGTTTCATAATTTGTTTCAATTTCACTTTAAAAGTTTCATTGTATTGGATAAAGTTTAAACAACTAATGAAACTTTTGGATTAAAATTGAAAAAATTATAAAACTTTTGTAAGCAAATTGATGCATTTTTGAAAAAAATAATAATATTTAAGTATAACGCTACTTGAGTCTCACTCTGAACAAAACACTCAGAGCTAAACCAAATAGTTTTCTTAGCAATGAGTTCCTTTCTGAGAGGGTTAGGGGTGCGGTCCCGCTGAGAAACAACTAAGTGAGCCCGATTAAAATAACAATTATTCTTCGAAGCAGGGTTGTACATTTGCCGTTAAAAAAATAAAATCAATTTTTTTTTAAATAGTTATGACTTGTTATTGAAATAGAGAAAAAAATGATAAAAAAATTTAAAAAATAAACAAAAATGAGGATAAATACCAGTTGACTTAGTCGACCATTCATCAGATATTTACAGAATCCATTGTTGTGGTACGTAGTAGCCAAACAAACCCTAGCTCTCACTCACCATTACCCTCGTCAATTCAAAGCGTCATCCTCTTATAACTTATTATAAACACAATGATCTCCATTGAAGATCCACCACAACTTCTTCATCAATTCCACTTATTATTCTATTAAGCTTCTGTAGTGAATCCTGTATCAGCCATGATTACTGCACCATCTTCGTCTTCCATCATAAGCTGTAACTTGTATTGTTGCTGCCCTAATTCCCCACTGTGTGTGAGTGATGATTTACTGATGTTTGGTTGATTATCCTTGATTTACTGATGTCGATTTGTTGTGTTTTGAACTTGTATTTGCAGGGTTGATTAGAGGATATAGTGTTGAGAGATGCAAGGGGTTACTCTTGTGGAACATATGTATACAACAACTACATGGAAAGTAAGCATTTTGATTGTGTATTTTAGTAGTTTAATTACTAATCGGTTTGTTGTAAGCTACGCGAGATCGTCTCACTAAAATTTATTTAAACAAGCACGAGTCTAGATGGTAGTGAATATGTTATCGGATTATGATGATTTTGAATTCATTTGAAGAAAATAATAAGCTTGGAGCTTTTGAAAACAAAATTACTCTTTTTACAAAAATCATCAAAATGACCAAGTTGACTTCGTTTTACCAAATTGACCATTGACTCTTGATACCAACCAATGAGAGAAGGCCAAGTAAGCTCCGCCAACTAAGAAGGCTAAAGCTTAACCTACACAAAAATCTTGAAAATTACATGTGTCATAAACGGTTACATTTTAGCTCGACCGCTAAGATTTAGCCTATATTTTTATTAAGATTTAGTAAACCTTTTATAGAGAGCCAAGATTAACTCCTACTTTTGTTGAAGACGACTAATTAAGATTTTAACCTAATTTTGTACAAACGGCTTTAGCTTAATTTTTGACGAACATCGAAAATTTTGTTCACCACTAATTTATGTGCAAAAAGTGAATGGTCTTTTTGGTAAATACATAGGTCAATTTGGGTATTACTATATATATTTTAAAAACCAAACATAATATTCTCACTGCATAAAGTACAACTTCAAATGCGACACTTTCTTCCATAAGTTTGCTTTGCCTTCAACATTGACCCCGTTAGTTTGTTTTGCTTTCAACTTCAAGTTTTATATTTATTTGTTTATTATTATAATATTATTTTCTTTTTCTTTTTTAACTTTAAAAATATAGTGGTTTTTAGTTATGAATATATCGTTGCGACGTGCCGAATTTTATCCACGTTTAAACGTAATTTTATTTCGAAACCGATCGGAGTCAAATGTAATATACTCTTAATTTTTTTGCAACATATATATTTTGGAAATTCAGAGAATATTGTTGCGATGTGTTATCTCTGCGTACATTTCGATATAAATATCATTTAAAACTTATCTCCATAACATGCAGCCAAAACCCGTGGTCCAAGAATAATATATTTTTACTATTTTCAAAATCCATAATGGTTTTCTATGTTCCGATATGCTATTAGTTTTTCGATAGGAATATTATTCGAGCCAGCGCGACGTGTAGGCAAAAAACTAGTATATCTACGTATGTCATTTAATATTATTTATGTTATTTTATATGTTTAAGCTGCAACTACGTTTACCTCAACACTACCTACAAATCGTATCACCCAACATTTAAATATGTGTCATTTACATCTCAAAATTCTTAAAATGACTAAAATATCTCTAGATTATATGTAGTAAATAGTTAAAATGATCAAAATACCCTGGCTTATATGTATTAAAGGCTAAACATAAAACTGTAAACTTTTTTGTTTAAAACTACACATGATAAGTTGATTATCAATTTTAACTAAACTTTAATTGAGTTTGAAATTTCAACATATTTTTTTTCGTCTAATCAGTAGCGGAGTTTGAACCAAAGCTTAGTGGGGCGCGGGTGAAAGTAACTATTTTAGAGGGGGGGGGGGGTGGAGACTATATTTATTAAAAAAAACTTCACTACCGGACCGAAAATTTAAACAATTGAACCGAAAATTTACACTACTGACGAAAAAAGAGGAAGGACGGCCCCCCAGTCCCATGAAGCTTCGCCCTTGCGTCTGATGATTTTTGAATTTAAGATGGAATATAAGGGCTTTATGATAATATATTCATGTTACCACTTTTTTCATTGTCATTATGGCTAGATTTGGTGTAATAGACATCATTTGAATGGCCAGAAAAGACATTCTATTTTGAGTACTTTGTATTTTACATTGTAAATTTTATATGTAATTTTAGGACATATTTATTTTGAACAGGTGCATCGTCTGGCATGCTTGGAAGTTAAAAAAATTATCGAAAAAATAACAAAAATATTTTCAGCACTTGAGTCTGCTCGACCGCGGTGCAAGTCAGGATTACAAGCGTTGTGCTCGTTACACAAGTGTATGGAAAAATGCGAATTGCTTTTTCGTCATTGTTCTGAATCCAGCAAACTTTACTTGGTAAATTATCTCAGTTTTACTCACTTACTACTGTCATTCCATTTATTTTTGTGTTTCCACAACTTATACTTGATGTCATTAAATTTTTTGCAGGCAATTAGTGGAGAGAAAATAATCTTGAGGTGTGAAAGAATTTGTTATTGTTTGGAATCATGTTTGAGTCAACTTCAAAACATGGTGGAACCAACATTGGCTGCTCAGGTTTGTTATTCTTCATGTGTTCATAAGCAATTTTTAATCATGTTCTTATGATGCAGAGCTGATCCAAGAACTGACGGATTCGTATTTGCAGATATCCCAAATTGTTGATTACATCAAAAGTGTAGTTTTTACTTTGGATTCTTCAGAAGATGAAGCAGGGAGAGTTTTACTAGCTTTGCTCCATCAGGACATAAAAGCATCGAAAACTGCTCAAGTTGAGGAACTCAAAGCTTTCAAGTTTGCAGCTTCTCGGTTACATATTACATCCCCTTTAGCTATCGTGATAGAAAAACGATCCATACGAAAGCTACTGAGCAAAATCTTGGATACGGATCCTGTAAAAAAGAAAATCTTGAACTATTTGTTATATCTTGTGCAAAAATATGGGAAATCAACTAAACAACAAGATATAGAAAGCATTCAAGGTGATGAGGATGATGCTTTTGATTCACTTGAAACACCTTTGAGTTTTAAAAACCGTCACTTGAGTCTACTTTCCTCTTCTAGTTCGGTGCCCAGTTTTAACAGTTCTTTAGGTGATTTAAATCTTCAAGTAGACAATGTTTCGATCATATATTCGGATGCTGGCATTGAAGATGGATCTGGTGAGATCCAAGAAAAATCTGAGGCATATAGTTGTAATCCCATAGGGCCAAACCTGTTCATACTTGGAAATCTTTCGGTGCTTCCTTGGGCATCAAGGCGTCAGGCGGTTGAAGATGTGAAAACTCAGTTAAAAGATGATCAAGAATCTCATATTTTCACATCTACAAGTTACATTACCCCGGTTTTCAAGTTTATTAAAGAGGCTCATCAGTTGGGTGATTCAGGAGCCAAAAGACATGGAGCAGAGTTGCTTCTGATGTTCATGAAAGAATGCAGGTAATGCTACGAGTTTTAACTCTCAATCGCTACTTTGTTTTTTATGTTCGGGCATTAGATATTGAATTTTGTCTATTAGGTTGCAGCTTATAGTATGATATGCTAGCATCTAATACTTTAGGGGGTGTTTGTATATGCTATTTGAAGTCACAATAACTACTTATGGATAGTTTGTTTCAAACCGCATCAAGACTCAGTTATCTAAGGGAAGCTATTATCACTTATTTGTTATACTTTAAACAATCACAGTTTGTTAAAACACTTAATTGTTACAACATAAGCACATTCAAACACTGTTTTGTATAGCATCACATCTGATTCTGATTATTCAATGTCACAAAATCACTTCCAAGATGCACATCCAAACACCTTCATATTTGATATCGATAGTACTTGTAGTGAGGGGAATTCAATCTACATAAGATTTCACTGATTCGTTTTTTATGATCATACAGACCTGACATGCCACTTTTACCAAAAGGTGTAATGAGCGACCTCTTGTTGTTTCTGGATTCAGAAATCACCGAAGAAGCCTTATTAGTTCTAGAAGTGCTCTCTTGCCACCAACATTACGCTTTTGAAATAGTGTCATCTGGTATTCTATTGTTCCTTCTACAAGTGATAAAAGACCCACTGAGCAAACACCACAATGTGGCCTTAAGAGTACTATGTAATCTTTCGGCTCACGAGGATCTTGGACACCACATGATATACCTAGGATTCATTCAAGATTTGGTGCCCTTTCTTGATGAACTTTTGCTGTCTGGCTACTGTGTCAAGATCTTTGAAAACCTTTGCGCCATTGAAGAAGCTGCAGCTCATTTTGTTGAAAACATCAGCTGCATAACATCCATCGGAGAGCTTCTTGAATTAGGCAATGTTGAAGAACAAGAACACGCACTCGAGATTCTAATCTCGTTATATTACCAACATGAAGAAGTGCGTGACATTTTGATGCAAGACAGTATCGTTTCATCGTTGGTTCATTTGTCAGGAAATGGAAGTTGTAAAGGTAAGTTGATGTCAGTTGAGTTGCTCAGGTTACTGAATGATGTCCCTGATGATCATTCTCAAGCGTGTAGCATTTCCGACACCCCCCAAAGCACGAATGGTCATGCTAAAACGTCTTCCAAATCATCGGTTAAATGGATTGGTGGGATAAAATCGATATTCAGAAAATTCTTATGGTAGCTAGCTGTTCTTCTTGTTGAAGATTATGGCACATCTGTACAAAGGTATTTGTTATATTCTTTTATTTTTAAGGTGTGTTCATGTACCGTTTTACCTTTATTTTTCGTGAGGTTTGACGATTAGGTTTTATTTAGTGTCATTTGTCTAATGTATCAAACTTATAGCAACTCCACCTCTTCATGTTATGATATCACATTAACAGATTATTGAGTTTGAAAACATGAAAGTATTATAGACTTCTGATAAGTTGGATAAAATGTTTCTTGCTGCAAAAGATTCTACATGCACTCCATGATTCTCTAGTTTCCTTTTCACATTGACTTGAGAACAATGTTATCAAAAGGATTGCACTCTCATGAAACCAAAGGGAAATTGATTGTTTTAATAGTCTTACTATTTTTTAAGGAATGATAGAAAAATCTAAACTGATATAGAAATTAAAAACCAATATAATCAAGTCGAGATTAGTACAAGGTTTGGGGCATGAATTAGGTATGAGATTTTAGTCTCCAAAGAGACATTCTCATGGTTAAATGACGTGTCGCACAAAAAAAAGTTGGAAGTTACTTTTTTGTGTGGTGTGTAGTATATATTTCATAAAAAATTTAAAAATTGTAAAATTAAGAGTAAATTACACGAATGGTTTGTTTGGTTTGAAGTAAATTTTGATTTTGGTCTCTAAACTTCAATTTTTGTAGATATAGTCTTTTATTATTATATTTGCTTTCATCAATGGTCTCTGACTTCAACAATATTAATTAACCAGTTAACTTCATAGGTAATTTAGTCATTTTAGTTTTATCAAACTAAAAATAATTTTTTTTTTTAAAAATCAATCAAAGAATGAATTAAAAGAGTACTCTTTTTCAAGCAAAGTCTCTCAAATAAACAATACATATATCATACATTATTCAATAGACATCTATTAAATAGTGATTAACACTTTGCAAGTTGTTGATAACCCTTTGCATATGTCCCCACGTAACTCCCATTTAACATACCCACCGGAATATTAATCACACTATCACCGGAATATTAGTGATTTGCAAAACTAAAATTACTAATATCATATCAAGTTAAGCAAATAAACTTACACTCTTTTAATTTGTCGCTACATGTAATTCATTTTTTTATATTATTTTCTAACTAGAATAATTCAAACATTTATCGTACCTTTAGTGTTTAATGTTGAGCTTGAGTTCGTCTAAATTCAAATTCAACTTGTTTGGTTTAAGATAGCTAACTATATGTCCAACACTCGAGCTCAGATCTTCAATAATTTTCACGGGCTAACATATAAATATATAAAATTTGTTTGAGTAATACTTCTAATATAAATAGTAAGGCATTTTAGTTATCAAAACTTTAGGTTTTCATTTATTTTAGTTTTTATATGACAATTGTCGCAAACCTTTGAATTAATTGAGGTGAAGTAGGTTATAGACATCGTTAATTATTTTCTAACATTCAACGAATATTTTAAGCTTGGCCAACCAAGTAAATACACTGGTGAAGAGCCACTCACCCCCACGAACATAAACAGTATTGATGGCCCAGCCTGCCCACCTATCTAAAGAAAACATACCATCCAAATGTTCACTATGGTAAAATCTATAGGTTCACTTAAAGCATATTGTATCAAGTGAGACTCGAATCCATAACATCTGTTTTACAAAGTTATGTGATGTCTTCTCTCAAACCAATTAATATAGTACTCATTGACGTTGACGTCCTTAATTGTTTTCTAGATAGTTAACTACCGAATATTTAAATATTAATCATAACAAACACTTGATATTTATTGATAGCAGTAAGATCTTGTGAATTAATAAGTCCAGGAGTTGTAAGCGATGACATGACGACTACTAAAATCTCATTTACGTTTATAACTATTTTTCATATTATTCTCCTTTTTTTTACCTGCGGAAAACTATTCTTTCTTATTTTATATATACTTTAACCTAATATCCGAATATAATACATATTTTTGTTATTACATTAACCCTTTTAAATACAGGTCTTGTTATTGGATGGAGAGAACTAAGTCTTATATAGTTGATTAAATAGTTGTTTTGTGATCTTAAGGTAATAAGTTTTAATCGTAATAAACAATCTCATACACAAAATGTAGTACTTATGTAATATTGTGAAAAGATTTGTTTATGCATAAATCGGAAGCTAATTAAACATCATGTACGCCCTCTTGATGTTGTAAAGCTAACATGCCCAAACAACTTCATAGATACAATACGGAATCACAAATTATTGAAATAGAAATTCATGACAAAAAGACATAAAATTCGTTTAAAGGAAACGATAGATAAACATATAACATAACCAAGTCACACGACTCTTTTAAAACATGTTTATCATATGTTTCCACGGCATCGTTTCCTCCACATTGAATTAATGAGTAAGCGACTGGATATGTAGTTGAAGAAATAGATTAACATGTTTGTTCTTACATTTGTAATTAAGAATGTTAGATCTATAACTAATTTGTTTAATTCAATTGCAGTTATGAGATAAAACAAAAATGTAAATGTTCAATTGCAGTTTGTGTGTCATTCACATTTAGCTTTAATTAAGACACATCATATGTTGTTACAAATCTCTTATTAAATGAGAATGTAACAATGTAAAATACTATTCACATGCACGCATTTTCGCATATTAAAAACATATAAGAATATATTTGTCCAACGTTAATGAAACCCTATAACTTTTATTAATTTGTCTAATAAGTTCCCACACAGATAAAGATCAACTGACATGAAATTCTCGACTAAATCTCAATGGTCGAATCTTGCATGTGTACGTGTGACCATTGAACTTTTTTTTCTTTTATAAATAAACTTAAGGTGTGTTTAATTTACGAGATCAAACCCTATATATGATGTTTTGATGTGTTTGATTGAAAAATGATAATCACTTTAATTCCTCTAGATACTAATTATGAAGAAATAAAAATAAAATAAAATTTTAACCACTCATCATACTCCGCATCATACTCATCATACTCCGCATCATACTCCGCAACAAATCCCCGGTTACCCTGTCATCACTCCCTAGTGTCGTCAGGGGCGGACATAAGCTTTTGGCCCATGTAAAGTTTCTTAGTGTTATATGTATGCAAAAATCCTAAACACTATCCCCCTCATAAAATTACACATCCGCCCCATTTTTGCTCCCCATGAAAACTTTTGTTTGGATTCGCTACTGGTTGTCGCCCCTATCTCTAAAAGGGTTCGTCACTCGTTCGTACATTCTTGGCTTAGTATAGCTTTCTAAGCACATATCATTGGTATTGAACTAGGAAACTTGGCTGCTTCAGACAAGACGCTATGATCAGAGTTAAGGAGGCATCTTGCGCAAACATCGTTTGCTATGCTGCGCTCATCACGAGAAGCTGGTGATTTTGTTGACTTCTTTCTGCGGGATACCCTAGTTAGAGCAGTGTAAGGCAAAACGCATTCCTTTAAAAATGTATCTGGTTTCATTTTAATGAATATGAATATTATTTAGATTTTAAGACGAAAGAACTCATTTTCTTTAATTATATAAAAATCTCTAAATCTTTCGGAAAAAAATTACTTCATAAAAGAAAGTGAGATGAAAAAAAACAAGTAGAAGAAACTTGAGTTGACTCACCGCAATATTCTCAAACTCTAGTTACATTTTTCATCGATATCATAAAGTAAAAACTAATTAGAGTTCACATTTAGTCATTTATTGTATTAATCTAATTTTGTAACAACTATGGTTTGATTTTGTCAAACTTTCGATTCACATTTGAAATTGGTGAAAGAGGAGTTATGGAAATAAATAAAAAAGTATTTTAAATAGTTACGTTTAAGATAAGATATTGTTATATATGATTTGTTAGTGTACGTCGGATGTGCGTTACAGCAATAATGACAATGACATTTATTTGTTAGATAAATTTTAATTACTTTACTACTAGATTAATAAGTCTAATAAGGTGAACCGAACGTACAAAAGATTTAATGTTTTTTAGTTATAGACTAATTTACATTAATCATAAGAATTACAATTGATTTTCATCGGTTTCTAAAACTTTAAGAAACCAAACAAAAAATCGACAATAACATTGTGAAATAAAACGTTGTAAAAGGGTAAATTTAACATTCTATCTTAATTTCGGTGGTTATACATATAACAAAAAAATGTTTAGATATAGAGTATTGTTGAAGTAAAATTAAAAGTTTTAAAAGAATGAATAAAAACCTGATGTGAAAGTAAGACAATATGTTTTATTAGTGTTTCAACTTTCAACACCCTTGTTTTTAGAGATGCTCATAAAAGATAATTAACAGATAGAGTTATATATAATTAACGAGACTAGTTAAATAAATCAACAATTTATAAGTCATTTTGTAACCTTTAGAGTACGTATTTTAATGGATTGGTGACATCTACCCTCTTACGTCTCTTCCACTTTTACTTCATGAATTACCACCGTCGTCTCATTTTTTAAATTCTACTATTAAATATTAATAAAATTGCCATAAGTGATTATATGTATTTTTTTAATTTACACTTGTAGCGTTGTAGGTGGTGTAGTGTTGGCCACTATTTCATTCTAAAGGCCACGAATGTTAAAACTTAAAAGAGGTATTAGTCAACATCTCGATTACCCCCATAACTAACATGCATTTACGTAATTTAAAAACATATAAATATATCTACAACTTGAGATATCATATAAGTGGTGAATATTTTTTTTAAATATTATTTTTTATATATAGTTTTGTATATATATTCATGTATATAAAAATTTATCAAAGTATTTTTAATGCATTTTTTTTATTTTTGATTATCAACCATCAAATGTGTAGGTCATAGGACCTCACATGACTTATACATGTGTAGGTTATTTATAAAAATAATATATGTTCATTAAATTTTCTTTAAAATTTTTTGAGAGGCGAATAATAATTTCTACCATTTATTCATAAAACATAAAACATATGTAACTAATGAGAGTTCTACAATTTAGAAATTTATAAACTCTTAAATGATTATAACTCTACATACATAGATACGCATAAATGTTATCCATATCTCTTCTGAAACTGAAAATACTAATAAAGCTTGTATATATATATATGCCCTGCATAGGTGTTAATAGGTGTTACGGTTAAAACTCTAAATTAATATGCAAAAAATTAGTTTGATGAATTTTTGTACATTAAAAACTTATTTATTTGTATGTAAAGAGTATAGAATTTTAAATATATCAACTATTGACAAAAAATAAACGATTAAATTTGTTTATTTGTTCTTGTAATAATCTAATGTTCTACAATAAACCTCACTCTACACATAACTTTTGTTGTCTTTCTTTTCTTATATCATCTATTGATATAGCATATCATATTAAATATATATGTTTGTCTGGTATTTAATATTAAAGTATAGCAACTAATAACAAATCAATATTCAATCGCTTAAAGGCTATATATATATTATATACCATATATGAAATATGAAAATTCAAGAAAACTAAAATCATCAAGACAAAATCAAATAATTTCTTGTACAATACATATATAGTGTAAGATAAGAATTCATTTTTATTACTAGTAGGTTAGTTTGGATATTCGTGTTTCTTTACTAAACAATTAATTACAAAAGATGTATACGTATGCAGGCTTTGGTCACGTAACATAAGAATCGTGTAACAACATATATATACGTAATTAATTGTCAACATCAATTTGTCAACCATTCAACACCACTTTCTATATAAAAATAACTAGTGTGCACATATAGATTATCATCAAGTGACACTATATATACACACAACTACCACTCAAAGCTCTAATCATATGAATTTGTTTTGAAGATCTAAGGAAATGGGTTCTTTGATGGCGGTTGGGCCTCGAATTCTCGTTGTCTACAATCGGGTATGTATTCTTCGATCTCTTCTTCGTCGATTTGAGTTCAAGATTGATCCCTCATGAAATCCCTATCACAAACACAAGCACAAGCGCGATGATTAATTGATGGACCGCGTGTTTTAGTTTCTCTAACGGGTTTTTGTTTACAGAGATGAATCGGTCGATGACCAAAGAAGAGATCGATAGCTTTTGGAGGTTAAAGAAGATCGAAGAGGAAGAACTTTTCTTTCTTAAAGCTTCTTATAGACTCTCAAAGGAAATTAAGGTATGTGTTTTGAAACTTAAAATCTTATACATCTCTATTTTTGTGGGATTTTTATGTAGTTATTTAATACGTAAATAATTTCATGTAGTTAGTTTATTTACACAAGACATTAGACTTTGATGCATTAGTATCTTTTAAATTTTGTTTTAATTTTTCTGAACACTTGAAATTTAATAAACGAAAATTTTCAAGTCTGTTTTTTAACAAGTACAAGTGGGTTAGATGTGTGCATTTTAAAAGTTTTATGTTTGCTAGAATATAGAATGGTGTCTATAAAATATAGAGTTAGTTAGGTTGTTAAATCACTTGAGTTTGTTAGATATTTAATCTTTTATTTAGATTTTTTAATATTACAGGAATTTCATATATCCGCATCTCCACCTTTAAAATCACATATATTCTCAAAGCATAAGTTTTTAATGCATAAATACAATATTCTTTAAGTATAATTTGAAAAAATATATAATTTTACAAGCTTAGATAATTAGATGGGGATATATATACCATCACCCCTTTAATATTCTCTCTTTAGATTAATGAGTTTCGTTTAGATTCATTGTTCTTCGCATAATTCATGACTATACAATAGATGTGTGAGTTTTTCACACATCTTATGACCATACAGAAAAAAATAATGTGACATAAGTATTAAAAAGTAAACGTGTGTAACACAATGTGTAACTGTCAATTGCGATGATTTTAAGCATTTTATGTTAAAAAAAGTGATGATGTAGATCTAGTTTTAAGCATTTTATGTCAATTGTGATGTCAAAGCAAAGTATAAAGGAAGCCAAATTGGTATTTTACCATTTTTAACATCTGGTTTTAATTTTGATTTTGAAGAAAGATGTAGATGATGGAAATGAGCATCATCCTACAAGTCTCTTTGAAAGAGAGGAAGATAATATGGAACCACTTCTAAAGAAACATGGATGGTGACATTTTATTTTTATTATTTCATAAATTTAGTATTATTATTATTATTTTATTTCATTTTAAATACATTTTAAATTTTGTTTTTATGCAGGTGGATTAGTAGCAAGTGGGCTTTTTTAAATGAACCACCAAAGATGTCATGGGATTCATCATACAACTATGTAGCACAATTTCACATTGCTCGTATACACCTTGATCTACATCATCCTGCTCAAAGCATTATTGCTTAAAAATCACAAAATATTTTTTGAATAATAATTGTTAACTATGTCATGTTTATATGTGTGTATATGTGTGATTTGTAGCAATTATTAAATATGTCATGTTTATATATCGTATAAAATTCGACCTTCCGTTCGTTTGTTTTGTTTACGTTGCTAGCCCGACACGGTTAAATGTTAACAAGGTTGGAAGAGATGTCAATAGTCATGAGTCATGACAATTGTCTGGCTTTATGAAGAAAGTGACATGTGAACTGTATGATATGTTTTTATATTTTTAGTAATATTGTACTAGAAGGAATCTTTATACACTCCAATTATTTAAAGTGAATTGTCATCATCAAATAATATAATCGACTTTGAGATTCATTTATGTTCATTTACAAAAAACACAGGAAAGATGCAGTTGGTGCTTCATTCAAATAATAGCTTGGACAATATGGACCCTATCAATTAAATTTAGTTGATTAGGTTTAAATATAATTTCTTAAATTAGGTACAGGTTCGACCCGAGAAAATATTAAGGGTGGAAGCGGTGTTCACGGATTCGACCATCGCTTTTAGGCGAGTACACCCCGCAGAGTGAAGGGGTTGCGGTGACGGGTTTGCAGGAGGATTCATGTACCCGCTTGTGAAGCCGATTTGCCCGACCATTGAACGTTCTAGTAAATGATTATTTCACGACGGATCAAGATAGAATGAAATAACATTTAATTAAATTTAATATATATAATTTTTTTTGTAATTTATATTTTTTTATTAATGAGAATTATGTTCTTATATAAATGCATTCAAGTAGAAAAAGAAGTGACACAAAACTTTAGGTAGTAAACGTATCAAATGAAATGAATATAAAAGGTTCAAGACGATTCGCTTGTTGGAAAGAAACGACTCCCTACACGCTGAAGGACATATGTTTCGCCGTCACTTGATGCCAAAAAATCAGATATAGCTTGTTAAAAAGCTCTAAACAAACCAATTTGTCAAGCTTTTAAATATGTTATTTACTTAAACCCGTTACACAACCCTAACCCAAACATTTTGTCACACATAATAGGCGACGTGACAAATGAGAAAAAAAAAATTCATACCCCACTTACTATAGTGTATGAAAAATACAATGATATTATGAAGTATGTAAGTTATTTTGTACAAAACCTAAATGCTAATCTCCTCATAAAGAGGTATTCACAAACACACATGATAAAGATTCATTATTGTTCAATAATAGTTAATTCACCTTGAAGCAACAATCATGAGCTTTAAAGATGCCATCATTAGGACATATATCATATATGCCAACTCATATTATTAAGACCCACATCATTCCTCTTCTCTTAAGCCAAAAAAATTGTCAGCACACTTGTCGACTTGAAACCACGACACACGTATAAAAAATCCTCTTTTTTTTTCAGTCGAGATAACCTGTCTTTCTTGGTCGGTCCTGAATCCGAGTAAAAGTGTTGATCTATGAAAACAAAATGATCAACTTGGTTCGGTACATAACTATACAAGTAGAACCAAGTAAATCAAGAATAAGTTGATCCTGAGGCGGTTAAGTTATTCTGTTTTGTGTATTCGGTTTGGATGCAGTTCTTGCGTCACACCACTCACCTCCAGGTCAAATGCAGTTTGCCTATGAAGTTTTGATGATGGTGTTGCTGATGGTGACGGTGATGGTGATGGTGATGGTGATGGCGATGATGTTGATGCAGGTGTTTCTTTCTTGGGGCGTCCAATGGATCCAAGTGCTCTTCTGGACAACAAACCGACACCTTCACTGCTTTGGATGCCATCATTCTTTATTTCTCCTGACATAACATACAAAAAGTTAATTCAAAGATATGCGTTTGTTCAATGTAAAACATGAATCAATGGACAAGATGATGAACATCAAATGATCATTTATGGTAAAAGAAGAGAAAATTTTCAAAAGAACAATAGTGTTATAAAATTACATACCATTTTGACCCTCGAGGCTTGCAGATGCAGACAACCGAATGAGAATAGGTGTGATGATCGTCAGAGCCGCCCAGAAGAACAATATTACAAGAAAGGTTCTCCCCAGCATTTCAAGAACAAATTGGTTGCACAAAGTTTGAAACTTTGTTGTAGAATATGATTTATATGAGCAGTTGTCAGATGGTGTGTAAGGTAAGAAAGACACTTTAAAAGAGAAATAATAATACATAAAGATATGAGCTGTAAGAAATAAATATAATTAAAGAAGATAGTGTTGTTAGGAATATAAGATTATTAAAACCACCACTTTACATAACTATATTTTTTGGACATAAAAAGGTCAGAAGGTACTTAACAATGAACTATGTGACTTTTTCTAGTTGGTAGTTGAGAAGTGGTTGTACCAATCAGGTACATACAAGTATGACAAAGATTCCATCTGGCATCCCCATGGGCCAAAATTCCATTTGGTGGGGCCAAAATTCCATTTGGTGGGGCCAAAATTGTAATCATACATACCTTGTGCAATTATAAGGTTCTTAAACAAAAGCCCACCTGTGATTCTGTGAGAACTGATACATGTATTGCAAATAAACCAGCAGACAATATTATTCTTAGGGAATCATTTACGCTTCACCGGTAATCCAGTTGTTTCTACTGTGTTATAGTAGCAAAATATTAGAACTCTTACTCCTACACTATCCTGAATCCTAGTCAACTGCTTCTTCAACCTCGGTGAGTTGGTGAACCACCAGCTGCAGGCGTCTTCTTTCCGCCGTATTTCTGTTAGAATTTAAGAAAACTTTAATATAACAATAGAAAAATAAAAGTTGAATTTCTACCTGGGATTTAATAATTGAAGAAATTTAGGTGGTCTTACCTGCTTTCCAAAGTCAAATGGAATGTATTTGTATTTAATCATGTGCATGATTTGACGTTTCATCGTCAGGGCAAAAAGAACAATCCAATAGCAGAGCAGTATTGGCCAGAAAACAGGGACATCAATAGAGAAAAAAAAGTCATCAAGAAGGCTACAATGAAAGCCTTGGTGATGGCATACCTGAAATTATGAAACAAAGGAATTAGTTGAGTCTGTTTATAATACATGTAGCTTATGTTTAAGTGGTGATTAAGAGGGTATTTGGGTTCGCTGCTTTATTGTGTTTATTAAGGGAGATATGCGATCCCAAACACTCTCTTGGGACCTCTTATCCGCTTACTTTCGAGTAAATAAGCACCTAAAAAAGCATTCAAATAAACAATCCCAAAAACCCCTTATGCACCAACCATTTAGCTCAACTTGATGCTGTTAGAACACCTTGTAGGAACAATGAGCCAAAATATGATAAACTCATATAAAGAACAAGAGCTTAAATGCATAGAATTTGTTCATTTGTTGTATTTATCTTTCATACGTTAAAAAAAGAGTAAACATATAATATGTATACAAGTAACACTTCTCAAGATTGGTATACATATAGTCATATATGATATAGAAACCATGTTAATTTTTCATACAGGAAGGTATGTTGAATTCTTCATGATGCAGTTATGTACCAAATGCATGCACTGTAAAAAAATACTGTAATGTTCATATGATTTCTGCGTCTCAATTAATATTTTACAATAATAACAGAAGTGATAAGAAACTGAGTAAATCTACAGACATGCAATGTCTTATGAAGTAAAAAATAGTATCAAGATAGATGCAGAAACAGCTAGTCACTAGTTCATTTCCACACCTACCATCCAAGTAAAGCAGAAGATTAAAAAAATAATGATCAGAAATACATATGTATCATCCAATAACAAGTAACAAGGTAATATAATTTCATACTTCCATACAACAATACTCCAACAACAGAACAACTAGGAACCTACTACATGTTGTCCATAACAACATACAACGTCACAACGATAGATGTCAATAAGTTTAGTCACTTGTCAATACGATAATATTATGAATAAGCAGGCATAACTACAAAATCAATGCAGCCATACAATAAACCAATGTGCAATGTTACAGTTTTACATTATGATATGGTAATCAAAATAGAGAAAAACAAATATGGGATAGATGCTAAACTCACCAAAACTTGAACTCTGGCAGCCGTCGAATAAAAGGCCTAAACTCATCAGATTCTTTCGTAGGCAATGAAGCTCCATCCAAAGCCTCCAACTCTGGATCAACCTTCGGCGAGAGAAACCCAATCAACAGGTTCAAGATGTAAATCCCAAGACCATAAGAGATGATGTAAAACCCTTCAAGATAATACACCCTCAACACATAAACCGCTGCAACAACAAGTGTCCCAACCCACCTATGAACAGTAAGTGGTGTTGATTTATCAAGATAAAACTGAAACACCCTTGAGAATTCAGCTTTCCACTTAGCTAGTGGTGCCATTGGTGAACCAACATCACCCCCTGATGCTTCCATTTGAATCAACTTCTGAATCTTTCTGTACAAAGAAACACATAATTCAAAACCCAACACCATAGTGTAATCAGATGATAACACAAGTAATGAAGAATGTAACAACACTAATCGGTGGTGTAATGAATTGATAAGAACACTATGAGCGAGTTAATATCAAGGGGGTTCGGGACATGATTGTGTTCCAATGATCATATATGGAATTATGGAAAGTGAATCTTACAATAATACTTCACCCAATTTGCGTATGTATGTATAGAAAATTGAAGAGTACGAATCTTGATCATGAAATGCAAGCATGTTAATTGATCAAAAAGATAGCACTAGTGAGATCTTAGGAGCTTACCCGGATGAAATTGTTTTGTTTTTTAGGGTTCTTTGCGCTTTGCGTGGTACGATAGTTATCAAGATTTCCACTAGATTTTGATTTGGGGTTTAGAGTAGACAGATCCTAAAATCATATCAAGTTTGGGTTTGTTTGTTTTTATAATTGTTTTTTATTTTTTTATCGATGCTTAAATTATTTTTAACCAAGTTTAAAATTAGATGGTTTTCAAGATTATTCGAGTCTTATTAGTGGGTGACCCACAAAAAACTTTAATCATTAAAATAATTTTTTTTTCTTAGAAATTTAATCGATCTTTTACTCATAAAAGTTAAAAACTTAAAAAAATTAAAGAGGTTTGATCTCTTGAATATTGTTTGGGATAAACGTTTGCTTATCGAAGAAGATAGAAATCTTTGTACACTCTGTAGATACTTTAACATGCTGCAACAACTACAAAGTGAACCATCCTTTATGCATTGGATCGAATATGACTATACATGTTCACTAGTCATGCATCAAAAGAGGTATAAATGAGGGATAATAGTAGAATACACCAGGTACTCAGTCTAGAGATGTGCATGAAACTAAAATAACCAAACCGTAATCAAAATAACAAACTTAACCAAACTAGAAAAAACCCAATATCAAAACAAAACTCTATAAGTACTTATTAAGCCATATATTCCCACTGACACATAGGGGTCTTAATGTTAAGACATTTATCGTTATAAATCGACCCCCTATACAATACATGCAGCCTATACGATGCGTATAAACAAAATTCGACACTGAATACAATAAAAAATTAAAGAAGCTATCAAATGGATAAAAAAGGTTGCTTTTGCTAAACATGTTCGGTGAAAAACTAAAAAATGCATTTATGGTTATGAGTGTAAAAAGGGGCAAATCTTGAAGAGAGTCAAAGAAAGAGTGATCGGCGATGGGAACCCTAGGAAGAGCTGCTTACACCGTCGGTTTCTGGATCCGGGAAACGGGTCAAGCCATGGATCGTCTCGGGTCACGCCTTCAGGGCAACAACTTCTTCAAACAACAACGTATGTATCAGTCGATTCACCACTTGTCATTTCTAAGTTTCATATCCTTAACACTCGTTCATTGTAGTTATTTGATTGTGGGTTTTGTTATCTTTCATCAAAGCACGAGTCTTTAATGTAATCTTTAAAAAGTTCATGTTTTGGATCATGTATTTTTGTATCGGGAAGTTTTGTTATCGTTCGTTTTTAGTTGATGATCAAATGTGCACCGGAGAATGGTAGTTTGTTACATTCTTACCCGGCATGATTTTATTCGAATTGGTCAATCGGGTTGTAATTGGATTCAGTTATTGTTATTATAGGTATGTATTTTGATTCAGTTGAAATGGTTATTTAGCGTATTAATATGTGAGCTATAATCTTAAGCAGTCTTTGAACAGCATCACAAATCGATTCCAAGAGAATGCGAGGCAGTGGCATACTGTTAAATCTTATAAAAGTTTGTAATTTAACACATTAGAGAAATGAAGTAGGATGGTTTCAGTTGGGTTAGGTTATTTCTTTACGTGATAAATCTTGGTGATTGTTATGGAATTTTATAGCCATCATTTCATCTCAGTTCGTGTACGTGCTGGGAATTGTTAACTATAGTTCCACACGTATCATGTCACAATATATTTAACCATTTTCTGAACAGAGTGAAGCACATGGGGTATTCACCTGCTAGCTACTTGTGTGACTATGGGATATATTGCATGAAGCAGACACCTGAATGACTGTATATCTTATTGAGAATATAGCTTGGGTTCGTAAATTACTTAGTTTGTACAATGGTGTATGCTAGCTACCCATTAAGAAGACTCTTTTAGCACACTTTGCTTTCTGATTATAAACAATCCACATACCGTCACTATTATTGGCCTGAGAATCTATTGTGTGTGTTTTTGTCTGCCTACTAATATTAGAAGGGTTAATATAATTTTTACATTTATGCATTCCGGAGAACCGAACATTTTGATTATGTCACAGACTCACAGTGAAAGAAAAAGGTGAAAGTTAAAAACAAAATAGTTATTTACTACACTATTAGAAGTTGATTGGAATTGCTGGAATAGTTCTTTGTTTTTTTTGGGTTTCAGATGTTTGCTTAAATTTTCTCAATCTCTCCTGCAATATGTTTACTAACAGTATTTCAATATATTATGTAATCAAGCTTCCTTTGAAATTGTCTTTTACAATTTTTATTTTATTTCAGTGTCCAGGCATCGAACTCTTATGAATGTATTTGATAAAGCCCCTGTGGTTGCTAAGGATGCATTTGTGGCCCCAAGCGCTTCTATCATCGGGGACATCAAAGTAGGGTCAGGATCTTCTATTTGGTATGGATGTGTTTTGAGAGGTAAGGTTTGAGCATTTTGGGCTTTTATTAATGGACTACAATAGTCTTGTACAGTCCCTTTGCTGCAGTCGGTTCTCTTATATATTTCTGGAAGAAAAAGGATTCTGTTAAGCTTGATCATTTTGTAAATAACAGTGATAATGAACTAGAATTGATGCTGGAAAACTATATTGATTACAAAGAACTTAATATTGGATAATAATTTAAAAGATGACAATGTTAACAACATCATACAATGTTAATAATAAGTTAGTTTGTTTAGGTTTTTTCCGAAATCATGCTCATACAGAGAATCACTTATCTTGAATTTAAAATTCATCAAAATCAAATAAACCAACATACAAACATAGCTAGTAAAATTCTTACTCATATAGTGGGGTCCAGGGAGGGTGAGATTAGGGTAAGCCTTACCTTTATCTCATCGGATATTTTGGTTACTCTTAGAGAGACCCCCGACTCAGAAGAACCTTAGTTCTTTTAAAGAATGCATGAAGAATACAAGAAAAGAACACATACAAATACAAGAGAAAAATACAGGTTTCATAACACATTCTATTAGTAGCAGAAGGTGAAGGAACAAAAATGCATAAAAATCACTAAGACTATAGGCACACCTAAGAGAAATGTAAATTCCAATGAGCAATGTAATTTTAATATATGGGTACTGGGTGAAGCATTGTGAGAGGATATAACTTAGTAATCTGTGCACATTTAAACCAAAATGTTGAACAATTAACGCCAAGTCCCGCTAGGGCACTTAACATGATGTGTCATGTGTTCTAACAACTAACAAGTGATATTGTGTAATATTTCACAAAAGACATCCAATAAGAATATTTTACACTTAAATTTTGCCTTTTACTTATTTCATACAAAATGCCAATTTGATAGGTATTCTTATTGTGGACTTGTTTTCTTTTGATTCTGCTTTATTCAGTGATGATTCATGTATGAAATGCCATGTTTACTGATGAAATATGGTTTCGGATATAGGTGATGTGAACAGCATTAGTATCGGATCTGGAACTAACATACAAGATCATTCACTTGTTCATGTTGCAAAATCTAATCTACCTGGAAAGGTGCACCTACAGTGATTGGTGACAATGTGACTGTCGGTGAGGAATCTGTTGTAATGCTTTCAACCTTTTTCTTGTTTTTCATGAATTAATTTTGATTAAAAACTATTATGCAGGCCATAGTGCTATCTTACATGGATCACAGTTGAGGATGAAGCATTTGTTGGTATGAAAGCTACACTTCTTGATGGTGTGTTGTAGAGAAACATGCCATGGTTGCTGCTGGAGCCCTTGTTAGACAAGACACTAGAATCCCCAGTGGCGAGGTCCCCCTCTTCTCTATCTCATTAACAGATTTTTTAACCAATATAGATTTCTAGTGGCACAACCGGGTGGGTCGGGCTGGCAACCTACAAACACTTCTTATTCTTGTTTTAATTTTCTAAATGATTAATGTGTTAAATCTGATTGTAAAAATATATTGCTATAACTTCTTTAAAAAAGCAATATGCATTTGAAATTTGAATACACTTTGAATGCCTGTTTCTGTTTAGTTTAATTCTTTAAACTTAATCCTTTTGACCCGTTAAAGATTAAACATAAATGGATGGGCCCAACCCGTTAGAGAGTAAACATAAATGGACCAAAACACGTTAACATTTGGGAATGTGGTAACAGGTATGGGGAGGTAATCCTGCTAAGTTTCTTAGAAAGCTTACGACAAGGAGATCGCCTTCATTGCTGAGTCGGCTGCCAACTACAAGAGCCTAGCCCAGGTTCATGCCACCAAGAATGCAGAGCCACTTGACCAGACTGACTTCTTGAAAGTGGTTCAAAAGAAGGCTAATGAACCCAAGCCACTAATTCAGTAACTTTTGACAAATGACAACAGCACGAAAGAGGTTTTCTCATGAATAAGTTTGTCAACAAGGCACTCTATACTGGCAAGTTTGATGTTCATGAATGGGTTGTGGATCAACGGTTTCTTTTTTTGAAATAAAGAATGAACATATTAGTGTTAGAATGGGTATGGTTATGATTTGTTGTATTGCTTGTTTTACCATTCTTACATTGAAGACTTTATACAGATCTGATGTATTTTGTGCCCTTGTCGATTGGGATCGAGTTGGAATTAAAGTGATTTGAATTTTACAGGTCTGTGTTTCATTTAGCATTTATCTTACTTTTCGTTGTTAAACAAGCCATTTTATGGCAGGACTCGAGTAATGAAGTATGTATGTGCTGCGATATTGACCGATGGCTTTAGAGATAGGTGAGTTTGGGTGATCATTTTTCTGCATGGTTCGTGGGATTGGTCCATATGGCTCGTGTTCATTTAATTTTGGTGTCATTAAGATGACAAGATTGTAACCGTGAAATTAACTGACTTTGATGGCAAAAAGAGAAGATGGTGTCGAGTTTGATTATAACGGGGTATCCAGACTTATAACGATACATCTAAAAAGATGCTATAATAATGTGTTACCTAACATATAAGGTTTTTCTAACTTGTTACAATATAGGTTTTTAGTTCTAACTTTTATAACAGGTTTTAACTTTTAATGTATTGTTGAATTTAGTACATACAGTATTGCGTCTCATCTTCAAGTCTAAAGGGTCATTTGATTTTTCAGAAAAATTCTTCTTGATCTTTTTTTTATTAAAAATGCTTGTGCGAAGTCTGCATTGTACAAATAATTATTTTTAAAGTCTTTTAAAGTGTGTAGAGGATTCAACATCATCACCCACCACCACCACCCATGTCCACCACCATCACCATCCACCTCCACCACAACCGTCCGCCTCCACCACCACCCACCGTCCGCCTCCACCACCACCCACCGTCCGCCTCCACCACCACCCACCACCCGCCTCCACCACCACCGCCCGCCACCACCACCACCCACCATCCACCACCCTCCATCTACCATCACCACCATCATCCAGCACCACCGTGTACCACCACTAATTGATTTTAGTAGTCTATAGGTTTTTAAAAACACACTTTTCTTGTTATATACTGCAGAGGTTTGGTCCACCTATTCTTTTACAGATGTAATCGGCAGAGTGTAATTTGATGCAAACAAAATAAACATCACCTAATTCACCAAACAAGGTTTTGTTGCATAAGTATGAAGTTCATCACACAAGTACTGTTCCCTATTGCCTATTAAAATGACGTGTTTAACCCATTAAAAGAGCGCATCCAACTTATATAACATATATTCCCTTCACCCATGTCGCTAAAAGTGCACACATCGCTTCTTGAAGTCTTCCTACAACCCGAACCAACTAGTCTCACTTGTTTTGCTAGAGGTATGATTTTAATCCAGTGGTTTGAAAAATACCATACTTCAAATGTCTAAAAGAAGCAACCACCGATAAACTTCAGCATGAAAGCTTGCCATTTTTCAAAGCATTCAAACTTTAGAATCTTGATCTCGAACCAACTATATTGGCATCAAGACTACGAGTTACAAATACACAATAATTTCAACAAAAACCAAAGATTAGTTAATTGCACCCGTTGACTCGACAATGTGACATCATTAACTTGGCTTGATTAAGAGTTGAAAAGGATCCCACCACTGAAATATAAACTCAAAAATAAAATTTGCAATTAAAAGATTCCAACAACATCATGTTCATATAAATTCTAGAACAAACAGTAGAATCAAGGAACCACCTGCGGTCCTCAAATATCCATTGGAGCCGCCTGTTCCTCTGCAGCAGCTCCTCCCTGATCAGCGGGGGCATCACCAGCGGCTTCCTCTGCAGCACCCGCAGTAGCAGGGGCCTCTTCTCCAGAAATCTCAAACTCGTTGATCAATGCTTGTACAGTTGCTTGATCCAATATGTTGAATGCTTCTCCTACTCCAACCACTGCAACCGTGCACACAGTGCTGGTGAGTTTTTCGCCTTGCAAGGTCTCTCTTATGGCAAATAGCGCATCCTTGATGAGTTCATCTCGGGAAGATTTTGGGAAATTTTCAAACTTGCGCTCCAAGTAAGTTTTTGCAGCTTGTGAGCGAGACCCGATGGCAAAAGCTTGATATTCAAAGTAGTTTCCACTAGGGCAGTTGTAGTAGAGATGGGCTCCAGATTCATCCAAACCAGCAACCAATAGACCCACACCATAAGGACGTTTCCATGACCGCTGGGTACACACCTGTCATCCAAGGTAAACATGTATTATATATTAATATTAAAACACTAATGTATTAATCATGCTGACAAATACTCGTTTGTGTCTAAACATTGTCCAAAAATGAAACTGGTTGCATCTAATATGGTTCAATCCTAATATAAAAAAAGTGACACGTTCATAAGATAAGCAAAGTTTAAAGATGAAGGTCCACAATATACACTTTGGCAGATATGCTTGAATCAGTTTGATTCAAATTCAAGAACAGGGTTTTAACAGCTTTGAGAAATGAGACCTCAAATGGTCAGAGATTTACAAAGAAAGTTTTGTGAATCTTTCTTATTTAAGCAATGTCTTGATTTGTAAGGGACATAACCATTAGTATGAAAAAGAGCATACTACCAAATTCGATCTCGATTTCAGCACAAACATTATTATGGTGATGTTTTGTGTTTGGACTACCTATTCTTAATGGAAAAATGATACAGGAAGATCTCTGAGGCTCTGAGCGATAACCCAATCATGTTTACACCAATCTATCTAGTATTTAAATGTAATATAAAATGATTCAGAGTTAAGAAAGGAAGCATTTATTTTGTCAGCCCATGTAATTGAACAGTGATCAGGCTGACTTCTAGAACAAAAAGATGTTTCCACACTTAACTCCATTATCTTTCTATCTCCTCAGGTTCTCTATTAGTCTGAACATCAATCTTTATGGTTGCACCTTCACTACTGACTACTCTGATTATGCCATTTCACATTTTCAAGCAGATTTATAGTACTTTTATTTAAATCTTAAATGGATGTAACAGAATGTAAATCTACTACATAATGCAACAAAATGATAAAAATAATCTGCACTCAAAAGTCAAAATCAATGGTTCATGAAATATTAATTTCTGTTAAGTGGACACTTTTATTGGCCAATAAAAAAGACAAAGGAGCAAAATACATGGGGTGTGGCGTGATATCTCAATCTAGAACTCCAATTTCTACATGTCTCGTTATTAGTCATAATTCCTGAGACACATTAATTACCATCTGCATAGGGTGTTTTGTAGCTAAAACATCACAAATGCCTGACACTATCAATTAACAGACAGAGCTTCATACCACTACTAAACTATAACCTCAAACAAGTGGTCCATGTGTGCATATAAAGTACCAAACAAGATTATTCATACAGTCACTAAAAAGAAGTAAAAGGAAAAGGGCACAAGCTAAACGAACAATAACCTAACTACAATAGTAGTTCTAACGTATAATCACTACAAATGTACCACCATATCCATCTCCTACCCCTATGTTTCCCACCATCCAAACAATAACCTTCATCTTTCATAGTATCAAGCCACCACCAATCAACAAAATCAACACTTACCAAATCATATCAAATCAAGAAATCACCACTACAACATTCCTAACAGACTAAGCATCTATCTTGTTCATCTCAAATGCACTTCCATCAAAAATAGAAAGCTACACCCCCAAAAATTTTCCAACTTAAACCATTTCCCATAATTCAAAACATAAGTATTACCCCATGAAAACGACCCAGTGAGCTCAACTTTACTACTCACAGAAAATTGCATCATTAATCTCCCAAAACACCTTACTTGACTCTAATTGTCAGAAGGCCGAATCAATATAATTTAAGAACAATTTTCCATCTACTATCAGTATCCCAAATTTCACATAAATACATAACAAACAGAGTGTCCACTATTTCACATTTTCACCTAACTCATTTCCCCTGATCAATTCCACATTTAACTGAACCAACAAACCACAATACCCAACAATCTCCCAAATCAAAACCCTAAAACTTCAAACAGAATAACAATAAGTATCAAGTACACTATCAATAACCGAACCTGAGCTTTATCCGCCAATTGAACAACCAAGCGTCCAACAGGAAGAGGAGCCTCATACGTATACCCATAGTTAATACACTCCGATCTCATATACCGCGACAGCACACGACCATCAGCAGTGAGACCAGCGATTGCGACACCGATATGATCATCGACCTTGAAGATCTTCCGCTGGTGCGACGAAAGCTCCGAGTTGGCTTTGTTAACGCAGGCGAGAACGGCGTGAGTGTTCGATCGGAGGCCGATGGCTGCGGACCCTTGCTTGACGGCTTCCATGGCGTATTCTACCTGAAACAATCGGCCTGCTGGAGACCATGTGGTCACATCGGTGTCGTATGGTTTCTGAACATCGTTGGTTCGGTGGATCGGTTGATCTCGTTGCCGGAGAAGTGTGTGTTTGTGTTTGTGTGTGTGTGTGTGTGTGTGTGTGTGTGAGTAGATGATGGTGAACTCTGGTGAGGGTTAAAGAGGAGGCTTTCTTTTTGTTCAAGACAAATGGTTTCCAGGAAATGAATAATTTAACTCTTTTATTTTATGTTTTTGTTACGGGGCTGTTTTGTGCAACACTCTCTCTTTACTTTATCGGTAGGAGTTGTTATGGGTAGTAAGGCCTGTTAAATATTATATAAGTCATTTAATTGTTTTGCGGGTTGTGAAGCCTTTTACGGTCTCATGTTTTACTGGCCGTAATAGGTTTTACAGACCGTGAGGAGTCAAGTTAACGGTCTGTTAAGTTTTTTATGGGCCGTTATGTTTGTCAAATTTTTTTATTTTTTACACGATTTAATATTCATCGATTACGGTGTAATTTTATATTTATTACATTATTTGACGCGATTTAATATTTCTCGATTACCGTGTAATTTTGTATTTATTACATTATTTGATACGATATAATATTTCTCGATAATTATTTGAGTCAGCATAATATTCTTTGTAAAACTTTATATAAATCGTCAGATTTTTATTCATTTCATATTGATAAATTTAATATTTGTATACATTTTATTAATGATGTCAATTTGAGATAGCAATTATTTATTTGTTCCGATTCTAACTATACCCTGTCGAGATCCACAACACCCATGTATTATACCCTACATAATTCAGCATCTCCGTTTCTTAAAAACGGCATAATATTCCGAAACCAATTTATGCCATTCCGCCAGTTATGGTTATCAATTGGTTCTAGGATACTTTCAAAACTACACGTGAGTTAGAACCAACTTCATTCCCACGTCTTCTTTTATTTCTTCGATCTGATATTTTACTTATCTCGATCGATATTGTTTCATAAAAAAATTAAAATGTATCTCTATATTATCGGTGAATTACATCAAATCAAATAATTGATACACGTTTTACGAGGAATAATACGTCACGTCAAATAATTATAAAAAACGAATAATGACGAAAACCGATAAATATTTAAAAAACAAAAAATACGTCAACAACCTTCACGGCCCGTGCAGACGTTCACAGGCCGTGATTTGCTTCTTTCATGACCCGTGAAGGCTCTCACGGGTTTAGTTTTACGGCCCGTGATGAGTTTCACGATCATGACTGGTTAATTCATATTTTAAATTTTCCGTAACCCTTCACGGCCCGTGGAAAAAAGTCAAAGGGCGTCCCTATATCACTGACAGGGTGTCCCTTTATCCTCTCCCGTTTGGTAATCTTGTGCGAGATCTTTTAGTTTTGACTGAATAAGAGGTATTAAATGGGTGTTTATTTTTTTTAGAAAAATTATTCTTAACTTTTTTTTGTTTGTGTCGTGTAAACCACGTGTAAACGTTGAACTCTGCAGAGTGTTGTTTTTTGAAAAATTTTACTTTAAAAAATATCTAAGCGAGGTCTGCATGATGGAGACTTGGCACAACCACTTTTAAAATCTTTTAAAGTCTGTAAAGTATTAAACATCATCACCCACCACCACCCTTGTCCACCGCCCACCTCCACCACCGGTCCACCATCATCCGCCACCACCACCGTACGCCACCACCACCGACCGCCTCCACCACCGACCGCCTCCACCCATCGTCCGCCACCACCACCATCCACCGTACCGTCCGCCTCCACCCGTCTGTCGCCACCACCACCATCCATCACCACCACCGTCAAACACCATTGTATACCACCATCTCTCGAATTGTTAAATTAAAATGTCTTGAATGCATAAGCTTGCTAGTTTTGCGTTTTGCGAAAGCTTGAAACTATTGATTAAATTTCAAAATTTCTTTGAATGGTTAATTATTATAAAACAAATTACAATATAAAAATCATAATTTATTTACATACAGACTTGTTTATTTATTATATAACAAATTAACTGAGTAATGAAAAGTCTAGTATGTAGGGTTAACATGTGATATTTGTTAAATTCTATAAACACCTTATATGATTATATCCATAGTTTTATACCATCTTTGAATATTTTTTACGAGCCTAAAATCTACGTATTGTATTCGTGGGAGCTTAGGAGTTAGGATGATGGTTAGCGTGATGGGCCTATAATGGATAATAAAAGTATAAAACTGGACTACTTGAGTACAAGACTACAAGGCACTAAAAGGTTGTTTTGACCAATTAGGCAGGCCATAAGCCCATAAGCTATTTCAAAGATCTTCATTTGGATGATTCAAATAAGACTCCTTCGTTTGGGCTTTTGATTTTTTTTGATTTATATTTTGGTCAATTGGGTTCTTTATTTTGGTATTTTCTAAGTTTGTATTAAAACTACATGAATAGCTTAAAGCTAGAAACTCATTGAACGTTGCTCGAAAAGTTCATTCGAGAGCAACTCGTTTACAAAATGAATTCAGTTTGGCTCGGCTCGTCTATTATTGATTTTTATTCACACTTCAAGGTATAACAATGTTTAGAATCCTCCGAACAAAATATTATAACTAGGTCAACCATGATGTATGAATTCATTGCCTTAGATGGGATATGTTATCGACTACACTAGTTTGTTAAAGACATATCAAGATGGTCTAAGCTAGTGTTGGCCATATGTATAAATAGTGACGATCCATAAGTTATTGTCAACGCTCATAGCATAGTGTAAAAAAGTACACTATATGACGTGGACATGATA
This sequence comes from Flaveria trinervia, assembly GCA_025506515.1. Classification (NCBI taxonomy): domain Eukaryota; kingdom Viridiplantae; phylum Streptophyta; class Magnoliopsida; order Asterales; family Asteraceae; genus Flaveria; species Flaveria trinervia. The sequence goes on along the minus strand of CM046456.1, from coordinate 5,590,298 downwards.
CACAGCAAAGTACTCTCAAATATAGTTACCACTACGGATCATGTGAAGTTCATTGATAACTTTCAAGATTCGTTTACCAAATGGTTAAAGAATAAGCTAGTTTACAAGTTTTTATGAGAAATGAGACTAAAACCATTAGATGAATGAGTTTATAAACCTTACATTGAGTGGACTCACAACATCTAGGTTATTGTATAAAGTGGTAAAGTTAGTGAACGTCTCGTTGTTGTCATACCAATTTGTGATAGTGATAGGAGTATAAGCATACAATTGTGATGTTAGATTCCAGACATTTCTTATGAATAGGAATCTCTCCTGTTCACGGCTGATGTGGGATATGTGTAGGGTGTCATAAACACTCCTTCTTTGGACTCATCGTACTCAATGAGCCCGAGAAGTCACCAGGTGAGGTATGTCCCACACCCCAAACGGCACAAGAGTGGCTCTGATACCATTCTGTGTCGTTCGGGGTGTGGGACATACCTCACCAAGGATAGTGAGGGCTCATCGAGGACGATGAGTCCAAACAGGGGTGCTTGTGACACCCTACACATATCCCACATCGGTCGTGGATAGGAGAGATTCATGGTTCATAAGGAATGTTTGGAATCTAACATCAAAAAGGCGTTTTGAGTGTATTGGCTATGGAGGAGAGGAGAACTACACAGTTAAGCGTGTCAATAGTTGTGAATTATGCGGATTTATAGAACACATATAGTTACAATCAAACATTGACCAAGAATAATTTTACAAGTTTATAACGATTAGCTAAGTGTACTTGGTTCCCATGATTAACAAGTCATACGTCATCAGGAGCCGACAATACATCGGTTTTAGCACTAAATAGGCTTGTCAGACCCATAGATCTATGACGTCGTCAGACTAGCAATAATTAATGATTGTCAACGTATAATGTATCTCATATAACACTCACAATAATATCAATAACCATGATAAAAAGTAAAGATGAATTGCATGTACATTTATAAATGTCAAGATGTTTACAAGTGTAAGTTTATAAAGTTAATATGTTTCACTTCAAAAGATGTGAAATAAAGTAAAAATGGGGCATGGAGAACTCACATGGTATAATGATGGTTGTAGTGTACATAAGAAAGCTTGGATATTCAAGAGTCAAATTTGATGTCCTAAATGATAAAAAGAAACAATAATTTAAGGTAGGAATTCATTACAAGGAGTTAGGACGTTTAGAGAATACCAAAAAACAAAAGGTATGTTGGAAAAGGATTATTGTATCAATTTTAGATTCTGAACAAAATGTTTGGTACGTGTTTAAACAAGTTTTTAAAATACAAAACGGTTTCATAAAATTATAAAAATTTACATTTGACTAGTTTAAAGTCTCTCAGACAACTTTCGTTCAGAAACATTTTTATGAAAAGATTCGTAAACAGGTCAAAACATCAGAACAAGACAGCAGGTGCTGAAATGCGTACTTATCTTGTAAAGACTATTGTTGAGTCGTCTGATTGAGTTTGAAGACGTATAAGCTATCGCTAAAAAGGCAATTCAATGAAATTAATATTGGAGTCTGAGTTTACTTAAATTTATTTGTTATAAGCAAGTTATGGTCAGTTGAAGTCATATATATTCTGCCAAAATTATAATAAGACACTTATGTGCACTTTTAAAATCGTTAAAGCATGAAACGGGTTAGAAAAATTTTATTATGTTGATATATGATATGTTAGACTTATTTGAGTTATATAAAAATATTCCAAGACTTCGGCATAACCATCACTTAGGGAAATAATCTTGTAAAATAACCGAATGCGGCGGCATAACCGTTCATATGCAAACGAGATTCTTTGTTTACATTTTTTTTATTTAGGAATGTTAGTGATTGTTATAAGGTTAGTGAATGTTGGAAAGTTAATGATGAAATGATAATGAATCAAATTAAAAGAGATTAGTAGAAGAAAGAATAAAAATAAGAACATAAAGTCATGAGAACAGTTAGATGTTAGGATGATTAAAACAATATAGAAATATATAATATAAAAGTAATATAAGATTACCTTAGTCTTATAAACTTCTTGAAATTACTTGTAAAGAAAATTCTTAAATTTTATCAAAACCAAAGAATGAAAAAAAGATTTTTTAGTGTAATTTTTAAAGAATGAGCAAATGAAAAATGAAGTCTAAGTCTTGTTTTATAGTTGATGTTAGGAGGAGGTTATGAATTGTGTTAATGGTGAGTTACAAGTCTTTTAAAAGGAGGTTATATTTTGAAATAAATATAAGATTAAATAAAATAAATAGATAAATGAATAATTACATTTAAACTTTTAATTATTAAAACTTTAATTTTAATTAATCAACTTATTTTCTTATAAAATCTTTTTAAATTTTATAAAACTTGTAACTTTATAATTTGATTATTTATTTTCAATAATTAAAATTATAATTACTAATAAAACTTTATAAGTTTATTAAAATTTGTTTTATAACTTTATAAGTTTTAATTAGTATTTTCCATTTAGTTATTTATTATAAAATGATAAGTAAAGATTTATACTTTTATGAAAAGATTTATTTATAAATAAATAAATTATTATTCTTTGTTTAAATGATAAAATGAATAAAACAATTTTCAATATTGCTTAAATTGCACATTTAACGCGTTTGATTCAATAAAATAAATAATAAAAAATTAAATATTAAGTTTTCCATCGTATGAAAGTTCAAAGTGAGTTCGGTTTGGTTTCATAATTTTATATATTCTGATGTAGATGTCTGCAGATGTGGTCCCGCAGACTGCAGATGTTTTTCTGCATAAAAAACAAATAACACCAAACTTATCAAAATCCAAGGTGGGAATACCATTAGATATAATAAACAAACACAATTAATATTACTTTTTTACCCATGACACACATTCTTTATTGTACATCCATAACACTCGTATAGGGGATGGTTACTGAGAAAACCAATAGTTCTGATAAAACTAAAGAAAACCACATGTTAGAAGGGTTATTTAAGTATTTGATACATATATGTTAAACATAAATACGATAATAAAGAAAGTTACGTATACGTAATACTATGTCAAATGAAAAAATATTATATATACGTAACCTATGTGTGACCTATATGTAAAACCACGTTACGGTTTTCATCTGATCACTACCCATATCTATATATACACACACAGTATATAAAGGGTGGTGATAAAAATATCTATAGATTATGAACCGGTTTAATTAGCTTACTTTGATTTTCACATAATTATATGATTTTCTTAGGATCCATTCTCCACTCATATAATCACACATCTACACTTTATAGAATTTTAACCTACATACGGTTAGAAAGTAAATCACCGTCCACCAAACATGACAAAAAACGATCGATAAGTCAGTGTTATGTGATTACTATCATACGGTTTAATTAGCTTACTTTGATTATCATCTACGTCAACAGATATAATTAATAAGTTGCATGGTATTGCATGTTACGTGACATAAAGTAAGTTTAATGTATGAATCGTGCCTCTTTTATTAAAAACACTTTCTTGAAAAATGAATTGATATTGAATATGTATAAAAGGCAAATTGAGATCCAATCTATATCCAAAAGAGAAAATAAAGCAAAAGTAGTGATTTACCGGTGGTGGAACGTAAGCTTTATGATTTCATAAACTATTATTTGATTTGCACTTTGATTATCCTTAGTTACCAAGATAAACTTATTAAAATTTGTAAACTTCATTATTATCAGGAAGGTTTGAATTCATATTTCCCCACGGCAAATTCATAATTATTTTTTATGAGGGTCGAAATTTTAAAAACTATCGATAAATCAGTGTCATTTAAGTGTCATACATATATAAAATAAAATAAGTTTTAGATAGTATATATCATATCAATAATTATTTTACTAGTGTCATCTGAAAGTAATAGTTTTTAATAAATCCATACCTAATATGTTTAAGAGTTATTTAAACCATATAGTTATATTAGAATATATTATTAGGGTTCGATTAGGGTTGAGCTCACGGGCCCGTTTAGATTTATAGGGTTTAATTGTAAACTTTATATAATGTACCCTATTCTATCAATGATATTCAATCACTTTTTTTACCGTATTACATGGTATCGGAGCCACCCTACGCTCTCTACCACCTCCGTCGTGTCACCACAAATATATAAATCCTAGCCGTCGCCATCGTGTTAAAACCTAGACAGGGCGGCGTGCCACTGCCGCCGCCTTGTCCATTCTCTTTGCTTTTGTTATCTTATTATTTACGTTCTAAATAAAGATTCGTCTCGATTTTAGATCTAAGTCATTTATCTTAAATCTTTCTTCCCCACAAAACTCGTTTGCCCATATCCCATCTTTTATGTTTTTTTCTTTCGTTTGTTATTGTTGGACCACGGTCCGTTGCCACCGAAGAACGCCACTTGGCCACGGTCACCGCCCTTTGGTATGACACACCACCACACGACCACAGTCGTTGGGTGTCATCTTTTATTTGACCTTTTCAACTAGGATACCGATCATATGATCATGTTGCTACTGCCACACCACACTCTTTTACTCGCTGCTTGCTGGACTACGGTCCGCCGCCGCGCCACCTTCAGGACTACGGTTCGTTGTCGCGTCGACCTATGTCGCTGCCGCATTGGATGCCCGTTGCAGGATTACATGATCATTTAATATTGTGGATTGCAATTAAGGTTTTGGGATGAATATTGCAAGATTATGGAATTCTCGCTGAAGATTGTGACCGAGATTGAGACTATCTTCTTGTTCTTTATGTTTATTTTTTATTGTTGCTAGTCTAAGAGTCCGATTCTCTACCGCTCTGACTGCGAGGGAGTATTAGACTATATTATTATTAGAGTTTAGTAATGATTATTATTAGGGTTGAGCTCACGGGCATGTTTAGATTTTTAGGGTTTAATTATAAACTTTATATAATGTACCCTATTCTATCAATGATATTCATATTAGAATATATTATTAGGGTTCGATTAGATGAGCCCACGAGCCCAGTTAGGTTTCTAGGGTTTCTTATAATCTCTATAAATTGTAAGCTAACGAGTCAAGAATATGGATTCAGTCTTTTACCATCTTACATGGTATCAGAGCTTTAGGGTTCTGGTTACCTTTTTCTCCACTGCACCTAGAGATGTACCAACCGGTTTGGGGGCCCAAACCGGTTCGGGTTCCAAACCGAAACCGGTTTGGTCAAACTCGGTCAAAACCGGTTTGGCCCCAAACCGGTTCGGGTTCAAACCGGTTTCAAACAATAAAAACCCAACCCTATCAAACCGGTTTGGGTCGGTTTGGAACCGGTTCGGGCCCAAACCGTTTTTTTTTTGAAAATTTGGATTTTTGTTATATTCAAATAAAATTTTAAAATTTTAATTAAAACATAAAACAATTTATATAATTTAAACAAATTATAAAAGTTATAAACATTTAAAACATTTAAACAATTTAAGCATTTAAACAATTTAAACATTTAAACAATTTAAAAAATTTATAAACATATATTAATATATATATATATACTATTTATAAACATTTATAAACAATTTAAGCATTTAAACAATTTATAACATTTATAAACAATTTAAACATTTAAACAATTTATAACATTTATAAACAATTTAAACATTTTAACAACTTATAACATTTAAAACATTTAAACAATTTAAACATTTAAACAATATATAAAACATTTATAAAATTTAAATAACATACAAGGGTAAATAAAAATCTTTAAAACTAAACATTTAACATAGTCGTTTCTTCGTTCGCATTATACTTGTACGTTTATTTCTCGCCACCAGAACCGGAAGTGTTACGAAGGTAGTAATCATATGCCGCTTCATCATCAGTCATTCCTGGTGTCAATCCGCTCTCTACCTCGTCCTCGTATAATTCTGCTTCGTATTCTAGTTCTCTTTCAGGTGAGCGTTTGTCTTGTACTCTTTCCGCGGCATCCAAATAATCTTTCAATCAAATTGACATTTCAACCGCTTGTGGAGTGAGTCAAGTTCGTCTTATTGATATAACCCTGCCACTAACAAAACAAACAAATTCCAAAGCTACTGTAGAAGCTTGGACGGTTAGTAAATCTCGGGCAATGGTGGATAGGATGGGAAATTGATCTTCCTTACCTTTCCACCAAGCCAACAAGTCAAAATTTTTAAATTCATGTGGAGTCATGGTCGATAAAAAGTTTGTAAGACCATACCTCCCGAGTTCACTACTCGGAGTGTTACCACGTTGACGTTTATTACATTCATCCCTTAAAGTATTATATAAATCAAACATTGGATCATTCGAACATTCGACATTTGCCGCATGCCTTAAAGCATCATGGATTTGTGATGTTTCCCCGTATTTTAATAAATAAACATCATACATTTGTTGTAATTATTTTTTGAAAGTAGCTTTTAAAGTTTTACTATACATTGGTTTACCAACTTTTAAATTCAAATTAAAAGTAATTTTATCAAGTAAAGTTTCAACCCATGACAAATTTAAACAAGGGTTTAAAGCAGCGACACATGTAATAATGTGAAGCATTTCTTCAAAATACTTTTTAAGTTTTTCTTTCATTGGGGGTATCATATCGGAATAAGGTCTACCCCTACATGACATTTCATTTAATTTTGAAGTCACTAAATAAATTTGGTGAAGTACTAACGGACTCGTTGGGTGATAAACTCCAGAAAGACATGTAGTTGCATTTTTAAAAACTTGAACCATTTTTGTTACTTCTTCGATGATGGCCCAACCCGATGGATGATAAGAATTTGCCTTTCCCCGACTTATCAAACTATTATGAAAGGCTATAAAACTTTATTTTTGTTCAATAGCCTTTTCAAATATGTTACATGTGGAATTCCATCGTGTTGGTACGTCCCAATTCGGACCTAAACATTTGGTATTTGCGTCTTTACAAAACTTGCGATATTTAGTATATCTTGGTTATTACTAAAAATATCACGTAACATTCTTTTAAAACAATGTTTAATTGTTTCAATCGTTTTTAAACCGTCTTGAACGGCTAAGTTTATGATGTGCGCAACACATCGACTATGAAAAAACACACCCTCAATATTGGTTTATATTTTAATTTCAAATGATCTATCGCAAGAGTGTTGTTTGACGCATTATCAAAAGATATAGAAAATATTTTGTTTTCTAATTTATACGTTTGAATAACTTTATCAATAAGATAAAAAAATGTTTTGGCCGGTGTGAGGATAATCAAACAATTCAAACGCAATCGTACGTTTCATCATTTTCCACGAATCGGGTTCAACCCAATGGGCGGTGACACAAATGCACGAGTCCGGTGAACCGTGAGGTGTCGACCAAACATCACTAGTTAAGTTAACACCGGTTTGTAAATTTTCAAAATAAGATATTAATTCATTTTTAGCTTTTTTCCACATTTTTAAACAATCTCTTCGAAGAGTAGAATGACTTACATTGGTGTAACGTGGTTGGAGAGTTCGTTGAATGAGTCGAGTCAAACGTTCGTTGTCGAAATGTTTGAATGACAAGCTTTCTTGAATTACAAATTGCGTCATTTGCTCCCGAACCGCATCAACGTTATAAGCCCAAATATTTCCTTCGTTTGTCATCAAAGCTTGACCTTGAGAAGGTTCACCTTTGAACGCTTTACAATATTTATTTGCAATATGGTTTTTCAACGTTGTGTTTGCATCTTTTTTGAAAAACTTATGACAAAACTTGCAACGAGCCTTGTTAGGACCGCTAGCCATTTGGCATAAATCGTAATTGCACCATACTTCGGGGTTCCTATTCGTAGGAAGGATTGCTACCACCACGTTGCTTGAAGACGCTTCACAACCAACAGATGATTGAGCACTTGTTGAAGCAATTTTAGAGATTTTTGTGAAAGCGTTTTTGAGGTTGTTTGGAGAGCGTTTGAAACGAAAGTATTTGTGGAGAGCGTTTTTGAGATTTTTGAGAGTAGAGAGTGTTATAAGTTGTTGTGATTCAACCAAAACATCAAATACATATATGTACTAACCTAGTGGGGGTATGATGGTAAAAAACATCAAAAACGGTAAAAAATGGTACAAAGGCTATATAGCCGTTAGACAACGGTAACCGGTTTGAAAACCGGGTTTAAAACCGGTTTGAAAATCGGGTTGAAGAACCGGTTTGGAACCGGGTTGTAACCGGTTTGAAAACCGATTCGGTTTGAAACCGGTTTTAAGTTTGGAAAAGGGAAACCGACCGGTTTGGGCCTCAAACCGGTTCCCGAACCGGTTTTTTGCCATCAGTAACCGCACCCTCCACAAAAATATACAAACCCTAGCCGTCGCCACCGAGTTCAAACCCTAGACAGAGCGGTGTGCCGCCACCGTCGCCGCCTTGTCCCATGTTTCGTTTCTTATCTATTTTATAGTTTATGTTTAATAAAGTTTCGTTAATCAGTTAAGGATTCAAACCTATTACCATATTAATTCTCTTAGTTCGTTCATATCCATTCTCTTGGTTTGTTTATGGATTATGGCTCCCATTTGCAGCGGTCACTATGTTTTGTTTGTTCTTGTTTTTATTTCTCGTTTATTAGTGTTTTAGCCACATCAAGGACCACGGTCCACGACCATCGATCTCAAACTATGGTTTGATATTTTTAGATCTACGGATCCAAAAGACCGCCAATTGACCACGGTCATCGGTCTTGCTTTTCTTTTTTTTATATCTACTTATGTCATCTATTGATCTACGGATCCAAAAGAGTGCCGCTTGCTTGCCTTGAGACATCGCTAACGACTACGGTCGTCGGGTCTCACCTTATTATTCCAAGAATCAAGACCATGAAGTATCAAGCAAACTATGGATAACACAATCAACCAAAATATGAATGACAACATCAAACACAATATTATTTGTTAGCAATAGTTTGGATAGTCAAATTGAACAAAGCATGTTTATCTAATTATTATTGATTTGTGTTTTTTTGTTTTCTAGTCTTAGCGTACGGTTTCTTCCGCTACGACTGCGGGGGAGTATTAGAATATATTATTAGGGTTCGATTAGAATGAGCCCATGGACCCAGTTAGGTTTTTAGGGTTTATTATAATCCATAGATTGTAACCTAACGATTCAAGAATATGAATTCAGTCTTTTACCATCTTACAATTTAATCATTCTTTTATCATATTACAAAGTTATAGTGACCAATAGTGATAAGAGCAACAACTAACTTATAATTGAGAGGAGTGAGATAATAAAAATACTTATAGTTGATCATGGCGCAGGTGTAATGCGTTAAATACTTATAGTTGATCATGACATAGGTGTAATGTGTAAAATATATTAGATATAATTAGAGAATATGACGATTAAAAGTTATTTGTTCCCTAGCTAATGTTGTATGTTCATAGTAACTTTGTTACGATCCAATAGTTCCCAAATGCTTCATGATTAACTCAATGTTATATATTGATGACTAGGTTATGATTGTTTTTAGGTCTTACATATCAATCTGATTTGAAATTTAGAACCATACCAACCAATTAACTTTTATTATTTATATGCATATATCAATTTGATTTGAAATTTAGAACCATACCAACCAATTAACTTTTATTATTTATATGCATATATCCTTTAAATTTTAAAATATGTAGCTATTTATATGTCTTATAATATGAATCAGGTTCTCATTTTGATAGTAACTAATAAACTTGATTTTTTTTGTTTAAATCGTTAAAACCAAAATATTAAACCGCAATACTTTGAGCGCTAAGATCTCTCATCCATGGGAAGTTGTCAGCCCAACTTGAGTCAGACATACACATTTCTACTTGCCTTGCATTATGCAAAAATTTGTTTCAACGACTCGAATATGTGACCTACATGTCACATGACAACTTTATGGTCCTTTAATGTTCACCATTTTAGAATAAACTAAATCTTAAGTCTAAATAAATTAATAAATTAGTAAATAAGATTCTATACTTTGAAAATATAGTCCAACGACCAATCTAGTTTGACGACTACTGCCCTAAGTTACTATATATGACATCAAATATGAATGTATATATACACATATACTATATCTAACTACTTTATTTTGGCAAAATTAGCATTCCACTTTAAACTTAAGATATCTAACGTGGTCATTTTGGTATTTAATAATTTTAGTATTTATGACATAAGTTTGTTATTTAATAAAGAAAATTTGACTTTTAATAATCAAAACTATTACTCATTATCCGATATTATACCATACTATTGATTTGGTCGGTAACAATCTCAACTTTCATTTTTATAATCAACAACAATCCTAGTTACATAATTATTAAAATTTTACGCTTGATTTCGTTCACAATAATAATTATGAATGAAAAAATAAAAAAAAACACAAAAGTTAAATCGAGCCTAAAATAAGTACGGAACGGGTGTAGATATATAATAATTATGTTATTGGGACTGTTGTTGGTAAAAACATGAAAGTTGAGATAATTATCAGCCAAATCAATAGTATGGATTATTATTGGTCAATAAGGTGATGTTTATTTTTTTACCAAAACTTCTTTCCCACCTCTTCATCTGCGTGCACACAGACGTGGGAAAAGGTTTTGAGTGCGCAGAGTTTTTGTTTTTTGAAAGATGTTTCATTAAAAAATATCTTGCAAGACCGTACGATGACCATTAACGTGGTTAAACATGCGTTTGTGCACTTCTTTTAGCGTGTATGACGGTGGCATAAACAATGTTAAATACATAAAAGACACACATGAAATTGTGGCAGATCGGTTTTGAAGATTAAAAGAGTAATTCAAGTGAAAAAAATATAAAAAAGCAAAAGAAACAAAATCACAAAATAAAATAAATGGTGGTTGCAAGGTTTGAACATGGGTCACCGGTTGGCTCAAATGCGACACGCTAACCAACTCCTTAAACTGAATGAACATATTCAACACATAAAAATTCCAAAAAATCAAAAAAATGATTAAAAATAATTTTGTGGACCAATGACCCTTGACGTGTGGTAACTGGTACTACAATGGAAGCCCACCAGCACACGAAAAATCAAGAAAGATTACAAACAATTTTGAACAACTTTTTAAGTTACCTACGCGACAATGACCCACACGATCATCTATGTTACTTAAGCATGGGACTCGTTTTAAGTTGACACGTCCCTGAATGGAAGCTCGTACATCAATCCGTCCCCATTAGTCCCGAATATAAGAAAACTCTCGGGAGGGAATTCACTTTTTGTGAGATACCCCATTTTCCACTTGAAGACCTTTTTCTATCACATGTTAAACGAAATCTAATACCTCCTTGTTTTGATGAAGTCTTACGTTCCCATTTTAACCACTTAAACATAAAAGCATTTGAATAATAATAGATGTATCGGTTGCGTATTTGGTTACTAGTTTCACTACCCTTGTAAAAAAAGAAAGAAAAAATCTAAGTCGGATCCATGCAACATGTTTTAAAAAAGGGAAATTGAGATCCAATCTCCCACAAAGGCAAAGAAAAAGTAATGATCATCCAATAAAGCTTTATGATGTGGATGACTCCATCATTCATTAGCAAAGGACCTACTATTTCACCATTTTGAAAACTTTAAAGCATATCATGTAGTTTAATATAAAAGACAAGTGGTATATGTGGTTGAAGAAAAGTTAAAAGGATAAACTATGAATATGTTAGGTATTTTTCATGTTTTTTTCCTAAATTTGCATATTATGAGAAGAAAGATTATATGTAAAGTTGTTTGTTCATTTAATTTATGTGATTCTTCTTTATAACATAATAGACTAGCAACCCCATATCATACAATTCGAATTAAACAATATTAAATAGTCAATATAAAAGTTTAAGAAATATTAAATAATCTATCATCTCAAAAAATGACTTGTAGTAAATGATAAAACTGTATAAAATGAAATATAAATTTAAAAAACACATATGCATGCGAGCAACTATCTATTCTAATAAAAGAGTAACTAAGAATATCACATGATAACATCATATTCATTTTTAATAAGTTTCCCACTTTTCTATCCTATTCTTAATAAAAAAAATTTGTTTCTCTCTCCTATCAAATAACTCAATTAGTTACTAATTATATTATTTAATTATTTTTTTATTAAATTTTATTTTAAAAAATTAAGAAATAGATAATTTTAATTTTTATTTCTAGAGAAATAAATTATTATAACAATGTTTTCTAAAACATCAAACTTTTTTTGAAACACAAAATATTACAAAAATGACATTTTTTAACATGTTTTGTTTTGAATTGAAACGAAATGTTTAATTTATTTGTTGGTAAAAACAAAAAGTTTAAAATAAAAAAATAAAAAAATTATATCATTATTTTATTACTTATAGTTCTTACTCATACATAATTTAATTATATATTACCTTATAATTAATAAAAAAATTCTTTAAAATATTTTATTTATACAACTTGTGTAATATACGTGTTCACTAAAGCTAGTATATTTATATAAACACACTAAATGAAACATGATTATAATAATGAATAAGATCATTAAAATTTCAAATAAATTACTAAGCATCGCAATTTTTAAAAGTAGATATTAATAAATAAATAATGGTTCTAAAATCAGTAATTGGATGCCAAAATTTGTACATAAAAGTCAAATTTAGCTCCTTTGGTACGATTTCATTTGTTAATTATCAAAATCAATTTGATTGTTATAGACACGATTGTCCTTATATTAATAACAATATTTGATTTTTGGACTCGGTATACCAGAAACTTATTCCCTCTAATCCATTAAAAAAGCACTCCCTAATACCCTATGATAAAATAAGTTTTTAATGCTTTTCAAGAAAAGAGAAGAATACTTTTATATTATTTTTTTAAATTTAAATAATACGTCCGATTAGTTTGGGTTTGGGTAACACAAATACACAATCACAATTTTAAATGCGTGTAAAACTATTAACTTGTATCACCAACATAATTATCAAATAATTTAAAAAAATAAATTTCCATTCGCACCAACATGATTACCGAAATAATTTTCTAGAATCACGATTTGTGCTTTTCAAACACCAAAACTTAAGGAAGGTAAACTTTTTATCCATTCGCACCTCTTTTTTATTTTAAGAACTCATTGCCCTTCAAAATTGTTATCAATATACCGTTAATCAATCACATTATGTAAAACGTGATGCGTTGTTTATGTAACATTTCAATAGATTTAAAGCCAAAGTCAGTAAAATCTGAATTCAAACATAACATTGATTAACACTAGATATTCATAGGTTATTAATGTTTAAGATGTAAAATTTAAGTTGTTAAACACAAATATTTGTCACGAACAAAATTAGATTTTATTTCTTGCCTTTTATTATCACTATTGATGATAAGGAATGCCTACATCCTCATGCTTTCCAAACTTTGTTAGTGATGATATTTACCAATTATCATCATTATTAAAATCATAAATTTATAGGGAAATTAGATAAACGAACGTTTGATCAATCTAAAAAAGTCTATACGAACATTAAACTTTGAATAATATTTAACCACTTTTCAACTATGAGGATGCTAAATACTTATTTACTAACCAAACCAATTACTCTTTAGCTGATCCAATCATTGCATTGGATCCGTCTGAAATAGAATAAGAAGCTGACATGTGTCATGATTACATTAAAGTCGGTTTGTGGGCATCCCAAGTAGCCCTCAGCCGGCCTAGCTTAGCTATGGGGTAGCCAACCAATAAAATGTATCTGTATGGTTATGACACATCACATACACCCGAATAGCCTAAAGCTATGTGGGGTGTTGTCCAATTCATCTACCGTATAACCAAGTTATGTCTGCTAAATGCTAGCCGGTAGCCCACAAGTTGGCTATGATGCATCCCGTTTCATATCATTTAGGTCCAAAACAATGATTCAGTTAGTTAAAAAGTAATCAATTTTACCAAAAAAATTACTTGATACTCTTTTGTTCATTAAAAAATAAATACAACATACTAAATATGTAAATTTTTATTATAAAATCTTTCATTCATTTGATTGTCTCAAAAAATTATATGATCATATAACTTTCACACATGTTCCAAATTAAATGCTAGTCAAAGTCTCAAAAGGTGTCATATCTCAAATCCCACATTTTAGTATTTTACACTCCAACCATAAAAAGTAAAATCACACTCATACATGATCAAACAACTTCAAATTCACAACCTACAATAATAACACAATGATGAAATTACATTCATACCCTTGTCTTGATTATTGAGTTTCACCAAATTAGTACCACCACCACTTTGTCCTGTTTATGCAGAATCCCCTCTGCAACCAAACAAACAAAAGCCAACATCTTTCTCACAAAAATCTATTTAAATTCAAATCAAACAACACCAACAACAACAATAATATTATTATTGTTATTATTGTTATTATTATTCAACAAAGTTAAAGAACCCTAGGTACCAATTCTCACACAGTGGAGCTCCATCTTTGATTATTATTCTCTTCAATGGAGTCCCTCTCACGGCCCCTTCACCGGAGGAAGCTGTCGAATGTCAACAGTTTCTCCGGCAAGAACGCCTACGACGGCGTCTTCTCCGGCCACCGCCGGACCACGGCGGAGCTCCGGCGGTTAGCGGTGACGACTACCGAGAGATTTTTGCTGCTGATTGTTCGATTCCGGTGCTTGATCTTTCTGCTGTTGGTGAAGCGTCTGGTGGGTCGGATGTGGACTACGGGAAGATTTTTGGGGGGTTTCGTGAGTTGGAGATTGCTGTTTCGTATGAGGAGATGGTTGCTCGTGATAAAGATAGGTAATTTTTGGGTGGTTTGAGGGGTTGAAGGAGATTGATGGTGGTTGTTGTTGTTTGTTTGGAGATGATGTGAAACCCACTTTTGGTTTATGCTTGTGAAGTGATTTTTGGTAATGGGGGTGGTGTTATTTGAGGAATCTTGCAATGTGCAGGGTGAAAGTTTGTGTTTTTAGCTTCTGTTTTTGATTTGATTTGGATTTCACCATGATTAGCTGTTTTGGGGGGTTTACTTTGGGGAATCAGTTTGTTAGAGTTGTGGTAAATTTCATGAATTTAGGGTTTATTCATCATCATCATCATCATCACCATCATCATCATTTAAGCTTGATTTGTTTTTATATATATAAATTACTTATGGACTTTTACAGTTTTAAACACCTGCCATTTTTGAGGCATGAGCTTTCAGTCTCATGGTTAAGTTAGGGGCTTAATAATATTCTGTCTTGATAACTGCATTCAATGTTGTTATGCAAGTTATATGAGTAATTTAGACTCTTTGTTCACTGTCATGATGAATATGCTTTTTATTGCATGCTGTCATCATGAAATTGGAGGGATCACGTTCGAAGTGGTATGGAATGCCTATGCTTGTTCATTCTTCCTGGATAACTACTAGGATATGTAAATTCGGGTCTATTTGAGTTGGATAACGTACTCTTTCATAAGGGGGCGCAGGTGTTTTTTTTAAATGTTATAGATGTTTTAGGGTTTCGAGTTACTCGCGCTGTCTTTTTCTAGATTTGCAACTTAATTAATGTAAAATCATGAACTAGAACACATAACTTTTATTTCTATAGGGGTTCAATGTAATCGTTCTATTTCAGTGATTGAATATTTGTGTCCCAACTCAGCATTTTCATTTATAGTATAGCAAATCTTGGTTCTTGTGGCCTGAATAGTTGTATAATGTCCATTTTTAGGGTAAAATATTATAGTTTCTGAGAATTTACTAACCGTATTTTGCGTGCATAACTATATTAAGCTGTTTCGTGTATTTGTTTCCCTTTCTTCTTGTGGATTCACACTAAAGCGCGTGTGTTTAAACCGCAATCTGTAACCTTTTCTTCTAATATTGTTTGTAGGGTTCCCTCGTCAACAAGCCAGAGCCCTCAAGACGTGGATGATCTGTCTCGTCAATCTTCTGATGCCTTGAAGCAGTATAATATGTCATATAACAAGATCAGCCAAAGGAGTAAAGATGGGCTAGATGGGACAACCCATGTCACACAGTTACATGCTGTACCTGGATTCACTTGTTTCATTGATGAATCGGCTTCTCAACTAGATAAGGAAACCATGAAGCAGAAATCATCCTCAACAAATAATGTTAATGTGAAGTCCAGCAAGCGGGATCTTCCTGAGAAACAGACCACGGAAAATAACTATAATGTGAACACCAGCAAGCGCGACTTTCCTGAGAAACAGACTGCGGAAAGTAACAATAATGTGAACACTAGCAAGCGCGTCTTTCCTGAGAAACAGACCACGCGTGACTTTCCTGAGAAACAGACCACGGAAAATAACAATAATGTGAACACCAGCCAGCACAACTTTCCTGAGAAACAGACCACGGAAAATAACATTAATGTGAAGTCTAGCAAGCAGGATATTCCTAAGAAACAGACCACAGAAAATAACAATAATGTGAACACAAGCAAGGGCGAGCTTCCTGAGAAACGGGACATGGATGAAAACAATAATGTGAACACTAGCACACGCGACTTTACTGAGAAACAAAGTTCACAAACTAGTGTTGAATTTAGAAGTAAATATCAAGAGGAATCTTTATCTAGTGATAAAAATTTCAAGACTTTTGAAGTCAATTTCAAGTCACATCCTTCCAAAGTATTATCACCGGAATCAAAGAAGGAAGCCAAGAATGAAAAGTCACCTGCACCAAAGACTGTTCCCTCATCACCACCTGCAGCTCCTCAACCAAAGAATGAAACCGAGAAGCAAAAGTCCTCTGTGACAAACATTGTTCGTCCCGGTGAAAAAGTGGATATTCATGAGAAACAAACTTCACAAACAGCTGTTGAATCTCAAAGTAGATACGCTCAAGATGAAACCTTATCAGATGATATAACTTTTAAACCACTTCATACTGATGTCAAATCATATCCCCCGAACGTATCATCATCACCTGCAGCTTCAGCAACTAACTTGGATAATCATAAGGATTATCAGAAGAGATCAACGGCTAAAAGTGGAGAATTTCCTCGTGCTTGCTTTGATGAGGAACTTGATTTCAATTCTGCAGCGGCTGCTTCTACAGCTGCTTTAAGAAAAGCTATAGAAAAGGCTCAAGAAAGCATACGAATTGCAAAAGAATCAGTGGGAAGAAAGAAAGAAGGTCGTAGGGGATTTTCGAGCAAACGTTTCAAAGACAGCTTGAAAGTTAAAGCTAGAGTGGTAAACGTAAATGCAGGTGAAGAACAGAAAGCAAAGGATGATAAAATTATGGATCATGAAAACGGAAGCACTGTAGTTTTTCCAGACTTTGCTGATTTTGCTGTTGACGAGAAGCTTTTTGGTACTAAAAAGGTTGTAAATGAAATACATGGGAAAACTCCCGAATCAGTTAAAAACTGCGAGATGCCAATAAAGTCTTCTTTTGAATTGAACAATAATACAATGGTTTGCTGTTCTAAACATGATGTTGGTAAAACAGAAACCAAATCGATTGAAAACAATACATGTGAAGATCCACAGAAGAACAATGAGAGACCTGATAGTTTTCTTGTACTTGAAAGTTGTGAAAACAAACTAGGAGATATGGAGTCCAACAACTTAACTGTCTGTCAAAAGGTGGAAATCGAGAAGGAAATATCCCAAACGTCTGATCAAAATGGTTTTGAGAAGAAAATCGGTGAAGAATCATTTAGATTATTAGAAAATAATACGCAAGAGAATCTTGAACAAGAACATGATTCAAGAGTAGTAGGCGCAGAGCGGCAAGATGAAGATGAGAGACAAGTGAAAGAGGATGGGGGCACTGAAGCCATAGTGAAGAAGAGAAGTTTTATGATGTTTGTGAGGTGAAATGATTAAGAATGCACAAACTTTTGCTAATAGCATAGACACAAATGATTTGTCTCAAAAAGAGAATTATGAATATCACAAGGCAAACGAAACTTTTGAAAATTCATCAAGTGATTATGACGATGCAGAAAATGAGGATGCGACTGGTACAAGCGACGCCGTAGATGATTCCGAAGAGGCCTGCAAAGTTGACCAAGATGAATTTAATGCAGAAATAAGTCGAGATATTGATGATGTCAGTTGTAGTCATAGTTTTCAAGTGGACTACAAAGAGCCAGTAGAAAAAGTGATTTTTGAAGACATTGCCTCAGATGAATGTGAAGCAAAGTCTGATAATCTGGAAAACTGCGGTTTGACTGACGTGGATTTTGGACAAAATGATACACAATTTGAATCCTTTGTGGACACGATACATGGTATGGAGATAGAGGTTAAAGAATGCAAAGAAAGAGAGGAGAGTGTTGAGAAAGAGGAAAATAACCTTCAACCATCTCTTGAAGAAACGCCTGAAATTAGAATAGAAATGGATACAGGAACACCACAAGAACCTAAAGATGCATGCAGAGAACACGAGCAAAGCAAAGTGGTGGACGACAAAGAAGAAAAGGAGCGGGAGAGGATAAAGTTAGCTGTGGAAAGAGCAATCCGTGAGGCTCGGGAACGTGCATTTCTTGAAGTTAGACAAAGAGTAATCGCTGACACTCAAGAAAAGGTCACTAAAGCCTCTATTGATAAAGTTTCTGCACAATCCAAACTTAGAGCAGAGCGTGCTTTGGTAGAGAGAGCTACTGCAGAGGCTAGACAACGAGCTTTAGAAAAAGCAATGAAAACCTCTGAGCCAAGAACACAAGTCAACGAGAGTAAGCAAACTTCTTCCACAAGTCAAACAAACACCGAGTCAGCTTTGAGAAGTAAAGCAAAACTAGAAAAACATAACAGGATCATGGAACGTGCGGTATGCGTCTCACCCCCTGTCATTATTTAACTACTTTTGGTTGTTAGTTTTATGTAATTTTTATAAATATTTTCTTGCAGGCCAAAGCGCTTGCAGAGAAAGAGAAGCGTGATCTGCTTGCGCTTAAAGAACAAGCTGAAAGAAATGTAATCATTGTTTGAATCAAGTTTTACTGATGTACCACTTATCTGATGCAATCTTTTTGTCCCTTACATGTTGGTATCTGATTTTAATTGCAGCGGTTATCAGAAACTCTTGATGCTGATATCAAAAGGTGGTCAACAGGGAAAGAAGGGAACTTGCGTGCATTGCTTTCAACACTGCAATACGTATGTACAGCCTTTTAATTTTCTTTTGAGGGGCTACCGTTAGAGGAATCTTGTTGCTAATTTCATAATATAAGCAGATAGAAGATAAAAATTGTTTCTTTTTTGTTTTTGCAGATTCTTGGAGCCGACAGTGGTTGGCAACCAGTGTCGCTGACAGAGATCATAACCACCAGTGCGGTTAAGAAAGCTTACAGAAAGGCAACTCTCTGCGTGCATCCTGATAAGCTGCAACAAAGGGGTGCAAGCATTCAGCAGAAGTATATATGTGAAAAAGTTTTTGATCTTTTGAAGGTGTGCTAACCCTGCCTCTTGTACTGATTATGAATACTTTCAATCTTTAAAATTTGATTTTAATAACATTTTTAACTGTCATCAACAGGCAGCTTGGAACCGGTTTAACTCAGAGGAAAGATAGCGACCTCATAAACCAATCAACGCCTGCCTAACTGATCTTGAATTATTTCGACGTATAGAAATCTTCTTGATATTAAGGCATTTTTCAAGTCATTTACCAAATTTGGTGAATATGATTATAACTTGTAAGAGTGTAAGACTGTAAGACAGTAAGAGTGTAAATGTAAATACATTTAGTTTCTATTCTGAACGATGAATGTTTGTTGTAGCTATATGATCAATCGGTTGGTACATGAATACATAGCCTTTTAGGTTTACATGGCTGATGTTGGTTCAATATTACAAATTTATTTTTTCTTTTTGCCCACCAATATTTTGAAATCATCTTTCTACTTTGTTGTTTTTAAGTTCATAGCTCACGTGATGTTGTCACATTTCTAAAGCTGACTTGTGACTCTAATCCCATAAAACAAAAACTTCTGAAAGTTTCTTGGAGGAGAAAAATTAGTATAATCAGGCACGCTATAATATACAAACTTAAAAAAATAATAACACTATATACCAAATATAGAGTTTGAAGGAAAAAAAACCCTCAAGAAGACACACTCTCACGTTCTTTTGAGATCCACTTATGTTAAGCATGAACAATGAAGATTTGATTTCTTGTTATTATTTAGGTTTTTGACTAATGTATAGGTGCATAACTAATCTGGTAATCCTGATACAAGTTTTGATCTTTCCATTAGGCTCGTAGTTGTACGCAGCGCATAACTAGTTATACATATGCGTGGCATAGGCGTGCGGTATGCACATAGTTATACATCCCTACAAAAGTTAATCCTCCTGTTGATCCCTGAAAGCAGGAAGTTCTTGAAATCAATCTAACACCAAGTACAAGAAACAAAATGGAACAAAACTATTTAATAAACAAAATGATGGTGATATTTGAGGTCTAATGATAAGTTATGGGGTACATATGTGGTGATTTTTGTGTTGATGGTCTCTTGGTCTATTTTCTCCACCAAGTTGATGTGAGTTTTAGTATCATACAACAGAAAATAGGTGGATTTAAGAAGTAGATTTTAGGATGCGTGTTGGTAGTTAAAAACATGTGTTGGTTTGGTTTGGGGTCCAAGTATGTGGTGGGGTTTTCATAAATGGGTGGTACCTTGCACCATGACGAAGCCATCTGCCGAATCATCGTGGCCACGTAGCATTAGATCGAAAGTGATCCAAGGTCTCCTCCGCCTCACCGTAGTTAGGAGCTTATCTACCATTTCCTTCTACCTAAAGATGTTTATCTTAATACTTAATGGACCATTTCTTTCATGTAAGTACCAATCCCCCGTCCGGTGGCTTCCGACCTTGTAATTGGTAACTCGAAGCACGGTGCTTGCACATGTGTGAGGAATGAAGGAGTGGGGTCTCTTGGGTCAGATGTACATATTCTTACATAGTATTTCAACAAAAAGTTTTTTTTCACCACTTGAACCTGTGACTTGTAGGTCACATGACAACAACCTTACCGTTTCTACAAGATCTTGTCTCTATTCTTGATCTTAATCAATAATAATTTTAACTTTCTATTTATTAAAACTATATAAGTTCAAGATCCGAAACAAAAACGGATGAGTAGTATATATATATTCTACGTTCAAAATTGTTCTCTAAACCCTGGGTTATGGAATATATATAAAGCAAATGATAAGTGTTGAATACTTGTGATTGATTTAGGTCTATAATCGTTCATCCTGTCCTCTTTGAGGTAAAATTAAGTTGTGGGTTGAAGTGTCCCTATCGTATAAGACTGTTAAATTAATCGTGGCTCACAACTTGCCTGTGATTAGCTCTATAAAAACTCACTCGTAAGTCAACTCCGTTTAGTTGGCTTGTATAAACATTCGAACCGAGGAAAATTTGCATTTTCATCATTGATCTTTACCGTATAACGCTAGTTTGAAAGTATAATTTAAGATTGTTACTAATGTGTTATGTGAAACTTGTATAAAACAACATTTAAAATCATTAAAATTCAAAAAATGACCCAACTCACTGAATTAACTTCAGCTAAAAGACTGAAGTTAATGATCGCCATTTCCATATTAGTGGGCTTACCTACACTATAGAAAAGGCAAAGGCCTTATTTTCTCAAATTATTTAATTAAAAGGTTTGAAGTTGAACTATAAAAGTGCAAGCATATATTGGATGCGTTACTAAATAATTCCATCACTTTAGACCTTTTGTTTAGTAGTCATCATAGAAATTCTAAAAGTAACAAGCTAAGAAAAAGAGTGGATAATTTTACTATTAAACATGATATTATTATTTTTTAGTTTCTACACTCATATATAATATGAGGAAGTGCATGTTTTTTAGTATTTACCACACACATTATTATTATTATCAAGACAGATTTTCAAGTCGTGACACAAACTCTAAATTTAAGACCTTTTGTAGTATGACTTAGAAGATCGTTTGAAGTTTCGAATTGCAATTAGTGAAATGTTTTCAAGAATAGGAATAAGTAACATGCATTCCTCCACAAGTACATGGTCATGCATTAGCTTATTTAACTATGTGAGGAGATTAACATAATATAAATCATCAACAAAAAAGTTATAATCATTATAGATGAAAAAAAACGACCATAATGGCATATTATATGGTACATAACATTTCTTTGTAACAACTTATCAAATACTTAGGAGTGCAATTTGCTAGCCAAATAACACACCTACTCCTTAAACATCAATATGGCATGATCTTCGATTCAGAAACAAAAAGTAAATCACCAGAGTAATCATTTTTCAAAATTTAATAGGATGTTAATGCCACTAAATTATAAATGTTGAAGATCCAAATGCATAGAAAAAGTATTTGGATGATAATGACAAATATAAATAAAACACACAAGGTAAACGATAATTTATTCCTTCTAAATTAACCCAACTTATTTAATTTTGGAATCATGAAATTTATCCAAATCTGTAAATTAGTGATCTATTCAATCTTCAAAACATCAACAAAAAAGTAAAATTTAAAAAAATAAAATAAAATTATACCTTTAGAATTGCGACGTAGATATTTCTTTAATTGATTGACTTTGAAGTCGAACGACATTAATTTGAGAGAAAAGTACACCAATAATTTTAAAAACAAAAGACCAATACATTATTTTCATAAAAAAGAAATAAACAATAAAAACTATATTGTGGCTAAAAACAAGATATTATTTAAAGAGATGCATACACCCTATAAATGCACACCTTACCTTGTGTATCATCTTCATCATCCGATACATCCCCACACTTCTGTTAGTTAATCACCAACTGATTTGAATCTTCAAACGCGCACACACACACACGAACGTGTTGTGCGTGTTCCGGCGGTTCTGAAACTCCGGCGACCATCTCCGGTCACTATCTTCACGTTCTCCGGCGTCTCACGACGATTCGTTCAACTAATCTCACAACCGATTTCAAACAATTTGACGGAATTAGGGTTTTGAACCTTTGAAAACTCAAGAACAATGGATTCCTATGGCTTTACTGACAGTATTCAATCGGAGAAGGCCAATGCGGTTGCTAGATACAATCGTTTCACCAACGTTTCGAAACTGTTAACGGCGATAGAAGTTTTCGTCGCTGTTGCGTTGATTTCGTGGTCGTCTGTTCACATTCCGACGGTGTTTAAGCTCTCCGGTGAGTTTCTGTACGCTTGTTCGTGTTACGTGATGAATCAACACGTTGTTTTTCTCGTCGGAAATGTTATCGTTGTTGTCTGTTACGTTCTCTCCGGTCACAGTGACGTCGGAAGCGATTCCGATTGCTCGAATGTTCTAGAACGTAACAGGTTTAGATCTGAGATTAATCGTAACACAAGTGAATCAGATTCGAGTATAGAATCATCACCGGCGCCGGTGGAAGTGTCGCCGGAGGTGAAGCCGACGGCGTTGGCGGAGGTTGACGATGAGATCGTCCGATCGGAGAAGACGTCGGAGATTGACGCTGAAACGGCGATTAAGCAGGCGGTGAGGGAGATTGAGAGGTTTCGGAGAACACAATCGGCGAAGTTGAGTACGATGAGAAATCGGAGGGAGTTGAGGAGGTCGGTGACGGAGCGGCGGAGGAGTGCGGTGGTCGCCGGTGCCGGAGATGTGAAGTCGCCGGAGATTGCGACGGTGGAGAGGCTGAGCAACGAAGAGTTCCGGCTTGCGGTGGAAGCTTTCATATCTAAGCAGCAGAGTTTTCTGAAGAAGCAGAGCATCTTCAAATAATAATTATTAATTGTTAATGATTATTATTATTATGTTATAAGTAGTGATGAAGCAATATTGTTGAGGCAAAAATCACTATGTAATTATCCTGTTTCTTAGATTCTCTTAAACATCTAGCAATGGTAATGAACACTTTCTGTAATAGAGAACCAGTTCTAAATACATATGTGATAATTGCATTATATGTATACATATTGTCTTAAATTAGAAATTAAACCTGCGTGACGTGGGACGTTTGCTAACTTCGTTACATGTGTTACAATTGCGGTGTTAACGTGATTAGATACATAAAAGAAATTTATGAAGTTGCAGTAGTTCGGTATGGTTAAAAAAGTGTATTGTAATTTATACATCGCACGTTGCGAAGTTAAGATGACCTAAATTTGAAATGAAAAAAATTGCTCAAATGAAAAAGATTATGTTTAAGTACATGACATAAACGTGTGAAGTTGTGGTGGTTTAGCATAGGTAAAAAATAATATGTCTAGCATGTTATGACGTAAACAAAATGTAAAATTGAACATACAAAAGTGCTAAAGATAAAAATTAACAATTAAAAAGATATGAAAAATGTAGAAGTAAAGATAAAAAGAAATTAATAAACATAATAATCACCCACTGGGATACGAACCCAAGGTATGTGATAAAAAATCAAACGTCTTAGTCAATCTTGCGACCGTTAAGTTTATGTCTAACTTTTGATAACGTAGTTATTGAAGTAATCCAAATTATGTGGACACCGACCATCATATCTAAGATATAGTAACTAGAATTTTTACCTGCTGCGTATTGCGGCGGCACTATATGCAACGTGACAAAGTATATAATGTAATAGACCCAACTCGAGTTTTGAAGTAACTTTACATCAATATAAAGAGTAATTCGAACTTATATTCACGAATAAAAGCGTATTATATTTGACATGACTCCGGATGAAATTTACGTCGGAACGTAAATTAGCTCAAAACATACATAAAAATAAGCGCGTGTGGCGACACCTGTCACGATAAATTATAGACTACAATTCATTGTAGTAGAGTAACTTCATTTAATATGGTCAAATGAAAACATAAAATTCTATAACATAAGATATATGCCATAACATAGAGAGACTCATAAGTAATCAACACACCTTTACGTTTAGAACTACTTTTTAAGGGTAATGATTAGAAAAATAACATAAAAGAAAGGGGAATAAATTTATAATTTAACAAAGTGAAGAAGAAATGAAAATAAAAATAAAAATAAAATGAAATGTCTCAAAAATGAGTTAAACCTTGGCCATATGCTTAAAAGAAGGAACCGCATACCACCGAACTAAATAAAACTTATCTATATAATTGACCAAAAATAATATATAAATAAAAGTTGATATTGAAAATGAATAAGAAAACAATATCTCCACCGACCTTTATATGGTAATAGTAATAATAATGTAAGTTTTTTACCGCAACCTTTTTCCGTCTCTCGTTACATACGAGTCGATGCAAGACATTTTTACTCACAATATTTTATGTTCTTTCATATGTAATTAACTTTCATATACTACCGATTAACCTTGTATTGCATGTCGCCCGAGCACGTGTGTGATACATATAGACGTCAATTGCAAAATTAATAATACGTAGAGAACTATAAATAAACGTTTTACTATTTTAATATTTATTACCTAATAAACTATATTTTATATGGATTTCAATATTGTTATAGATTTATTTTTTAAAATGATAGTACTAATAATAATTTTCTAGGCAAATTAGATTTTAATAATCTAAACCATGATATATTAACTGATAATAATTTATAATTACAATTTGATTAATAATAATCTTAACTTTTATCTTTTTTGCCTGGAGCAATCCTAATATCATAACTAAAACTGATTTACACTTCATTTTCATTTTATTTCGTTCACAAACATCATCATAAGCAAATTCAAAAGGAAACCAATTCTAAATTTATGAATGACCATGCTACTATGATTATCAATAAAAATAAAAATAAAAGTAAGAATTATTTTGATCAACACATCATAATTAATAGTTTGTATCATTAAAATTTAAGTTACCTTTTTGCTATATGCATATGTGATATACATTACATACAAATGTGCATATTGATAAACTTTAAAAAAAAACTAAGGGAAGAGGAGATAAAAGTAAAGAAATGTAACACCCGGTTATTTATTATTTTGAAGCCGACGAAAAGAGAAAAAGAAATAAAGTCCTAAGTCGAGGATCAAACTCGCCAACGAGAGAAAAACGGGTGAGTGGGGGTATATAAAAGGAGAGGGCAACCCTTACCTGTAACGCCCTAAA
Organism: Flaveria trinervia; assembly: GCA_025506515.1. Taxonomy (NCBI): domain Eukaryota; kingdom Viridiplantae; phylum Streptophyta; class Magnoliopsida; order Asterales; family Asteraceae; genus Flaveria; species Flaveria trinervia. The sequence continues at coordinate 5,564,204 of CM046456.1, read as the reverse complement.
ACTCACAATTGCTGTAAAGTTTGTACAAGTGGAGTATTAAGTTGGTTTTACATAGAACAAAAGGAAGATATGCTAACTTTGAGAACTAAATGATTATGGAGGCAAATTTAAAGGGAGTAAAGTGTAAGATTCTACAATATTAAACCCTATGATTCACACCCACGTTCTTATCACATTCTGCCGCCTCTTGTTTTCTTATTCTCTCAGTTCGTAAAGGATCAAGGCGAAAGCGTACAAAATCTTCCACCTCCATAATCATCCACATCGATCCCAAGTAAGAATCATCTCTTGATTTCAATAAAGGATCATGTTCGGTTAGTCAAAACGAATCAATAATTTACGGTCTTTTGTAGGGTTGAATCGAACCGTTGCAGTGTCGGAGATAGATCTCAGATTAGTTACTCTCTTGCGACACTTCGAAGGGTAAGTTTGTATTCAGTCGTATGATTACGAGTGTAACATCATGAATTTTTGATTAATTAAAAGTTAACGTCGTTAATTCTTGTAAGGGTTGCTGTTGGCATCGATGAAACTTAGGGGCTGCTATGTTTGTTCCTTAATCATTATTAAATTTCAATTTATAAAAGTTAATAATTAAAGTATTAAATTGTATAATAATAATGATAATTAATAATCATAATAACAATAATGACAAAAATAATAATAAAACTAATCATATCAATGATAATAATAGTGATGATAAAGTTGATAATAGTAGTAATAATAATAAAATTATAACAATAATAACAATAACTAAGAATAATAGCAAAAATAATAATATTGCTATCAATAATAATAATTTATAGGAGTAATTAAACTTAAAAATTATTTAAAAAATTTAAATTCAGAAAGTTAAGGGGTTAGATTTTCATTTTGGAAACTTAAAATGGAAGTTTTGGGGCATAAAATAATAAAGATCGAAATCTACAGGGACCATTTATGTAAATCTTTAAAACCAAACCCAACTTCCTCTCTTCAACTCATATATCCGGCGAACCGCCGGTGGAACCTCCGGTGAGCTCCGGCGACACCTAAATCTACCAAATTCAACCGTTTATTGATCCAAAATCGTTCACAAACCTTTCCTGGAACCGTTTCGAACTCGGAATGCACATTAAATTGAGTACTAAGTCGGTTATGAAGGGGCTTTTGAGTTCGGTAACTGTAAGCCAACAATTTCGAACCGTTGGACTATAATGAATCCATAATAACGCAGTTAATCAGGTTCATACCGTCGGCTAATCAATTCATACCTGTTAATGATCTTAATTTCAAGTTTAATTGTGAATAAAGACCAAAAATGAACATTTTATGTTTGTATCCCAATCGAAACCGAATAGAACGAAACACATCGAATTGAGACTATATAATAGAGGGCAATTGTTTTTTTTGATCCCTTTCAACTCCCTACAACCTCAATTCTCTAAATCATCACTCAAACATCGGTTTCAAGCTCCTTGTTCTTCGCGAGTGAACCGAGACACAACCCGAGCACAAAAACTTCAATTCAATTGTAATCAAGTAAGTAAAACACATGATTATGTTCGTCTAGGCATAAGGAATAAAATCCCTATCTTTAATTTGGTTAACAACATCGAATTGGTGTTCAATTTGATTTAGGAACATCTAGGGTTCTTGGATTTTGGGGCACTTTATTAATTTGGTTTAAAAGGATTTAGAACCGAGATAAACCACGACTGCGGCCCTGCTCTAACTCGTTACACACTCACTAGCAAACCTTGAGGTCCCGGGTTCGAACCCAGGCACCCTCAAACATTTTTTAAGGCTTTTTAGCCCTTAAATTATAAAATGTCTAATAAATAAAAAAATAGTTTTGTAAACTTTAAATATTTTAAAGACACCAAATAATTTTCTGTAATTTTTCTAATTTAAATAACTAAAAATATTTTAAATAAAACATTTTAAAGATTATTCTTGGGTTATTAATATTAAAATAGATTTTAATAGTTAATAAATTATTAGTGGTCCAAACATTTTCTTTAAACATTCATCGTTTAAATCACGTTATTTTAAACAGAGATTATTCTAAAACATTATAAATTCTATATGTTAATGTATAATTATTCAAATAGTTATTTAAATAATTATTTATTTATTCATTTAATCATGTCATATATAATTAGTTAATAATGTTATTTCTTAAACTTTATTTAAGTTTTTAGAACTTATAAAACAATAGAAGTTTTATTATTGATTATCATTGTTTTATGGCATTAGAAGGATTAGTTAAAACGATTAAAGTAACTTTAAATAATTCGATATATTTTACAAGCTATATAAATTCAATAAATCATCTTCACCAAATTTTAAATAATTAATTTCTAAATTAATTATATCTTTAACATAATATATTTAATCTTTATTAATTCGATAAAATAAATTATTGAATCTTACTTTATCATTTTTAGTCTTAATTGATTAAACCAAAACGTTAAACTTATTATAATTAAACCTTAACCTTGTAAATATATATTATATATATATATATATATATATATATATATATATATATAATATATATATATATATATATATATATATATATTATATATTATATATATTATATATATATATATATATAATTTTAGGTGCCTTGTGAAGAACTACATTGGATCGCTACTTATTACATTTCTTATTAATCGTCATTTTTATACATTTGATCAAGTGAGTATTTCTATACCCCTTTTTCATATTTTCACACTTTGGGGTGAAACATGTTACTTTATAACCATTGCACTTGTAAACGTTTGATACTTGTAAACTTATGGCAATTTTTTTGTGTGTTGTGGTTCGTTGAACTTTGTAGCTACCATGTAATGTCGAATATATGTACAATCATTAACTATTGCTAGCCTAGCGAAGTCATAGATCTATGGGCCAGACAAGCCTGCTTGGTTGACCCAAGTACACTTAGCTAATCGTATATACTTTTAAACATTTGAGACTTGTAAAACTTTGTCGAGGTTTGATTGTGCATTCTGTCTTACATCCCTAGTTTACTTTGTTCTCTGACTTACAACATGAATTGCCATCTTTTATATACTTATGTATCGAAAACTATGGAAATCTCACCAACATTATGTTGACCCTTTTATTTTTAACATGTTTCAGGAAATACTCAAGCTTGATCGCCTTTTTCAAAGTTATTCACATCTAGGAATGGACCTAGTTAACTTAATGAATGAGCTTGTTATATTCTTATATTGTGTTCTTATTTGAGACTTATGCTTGTAATATACCTTTCAAACTTTTGAATAATATATTTGTATTTAATAATAGCGTTATGTGGCTGTGAACGATCTTAACTCTCACTCCTCGACGTTTCCGCCGTCAAGGTTGGGGTGTGACAACGAGTGCGTTCGGCTCTCAGTTAGGGTTGTATCGTGGCGGGTCTTAACGGAACAGATGACACGTTGATCGGTGTATTGGCCGGGAAAGAAACACGACAGTATGGGTTGTCGTGTGCATGTGTGTGTGAATGGTGTGTGTGTTTTGGTGGTTACAGGGACACATCTTTTAATTGAAGTTCATATGTGTATAGATATAATTATGTATGCATGTATCTAAATTGAAATATGGTGGTGTAATAAGTGGATGCATGCATGGGTCATGGCTGTGCATGGGTATGTATGTGTGTAGTAAGTGGATACAATGCAAGATATAGGAATTGTGAAGTGTGCGTGAACTGTGTGTGTGAACCGCGCGTGTGTGTACGTGTGACTTTTATGGTGTTTAGTGTGTGTAGTTTTAAAAGGGTAACATGTATATGAAGGTAGTTATATATATATACACATAAATATATATAGGTGTGAAAAATAAAAAGGTGATTGAAAGTGGGACGTGAGACCAACCCGAATCAACCTTTGACTAAACGAGAACCAAATAATTTGGTAACATATTAATTGTGTCATAAACAAATGTTGATAGGTAACTAGACTCATTTGGATCGCATTCTAGTAAAGACTTTTAGCTTTTAAACGCACGAGTTTAAGCTAAGGTGAGTTCTAGCCCCTCTCTACTATATGTTTTCTTTATATCTTTGGGGTAGCATGCAAACTTATTTGTTTGAACGTATATTTGAATTATATTTTGAGCGTATTTTATAGTAACTACTTATTGTAGTTTAATGATTTTGGTGACATGTGCTATAGTCTATTATGGTAGAGGTCTAGAACATTATTGCTATAGTTTGCCCACGTGATCGGGGTCTAGCATTTGTTGTTATAGCTGATCCGTGTGGTAGAGGTCTAGCACATTAACCGGCTATAGTTTACCTGCGTGATGGAGGTCTAGTACTAAGATGCTATAGTTCATGCGTGTGGTAGAGGTCTAGCAAAGACGAATGATTATACAGGTATAAATGGAATTAAAGGATATTTATATGATGTTGTATATTTAAAATGTATATTATGCTTATATGATGACGATGTATAAGATGATATGTGTTTATGTTAAGTGATAAATGACTTCTTGATGTATGGTTATGAATATGATATGTAATTAAATGTTTGTATAATACTAAATGTTTTCTCAAACCTAAAGCTCACTCAGTTTTGCTGATTTTTAGTTTGCATGTTAGATTGATACAGATATACATTGATAATGAATTGTGACGACTTGGCATGAAGTAGGAGGCTACCCAGATTATCATTTGGCATTACCCATTAGTTTTTATGATTGTTTAATTGACTTTGAGGATGAATTTGACTTCTATTCATTGGATCTCATATGTTCTTTACATTTCCGCTGCGAATGTTTCTAAGAATTTGGCTTATGAACTATTTGCTTATGTTTGAGACCAACTGAGAGGTTTTCCCAATTTAAGGCCTTTCAAGTTGGTATCAGAGCCAGACTGTTTAAGAGATTCGAGCATCCCCGATGCTTGAACTTAAATAGAGAATGGGACCGTAGGATGCCAAATGGGTAGCGTCATGCCAACAGGTAATCAATTTTAGTCTCGTTATGCTTAACTAAATTCCTCATGCACTCTATTCTTTAAATGAATTTGGATACTAGTGGGAATCTTGATAGGGAATATATATAGAACAAGAAAGTAATGTATACGGTTAGTTATAAAAGGGCCCTTATAATTAATAGTATACAATACTTGAATTGTCCTTTATTATTGCCTTGATTGACCTAGTTAATATCCAAACCCTATCCTAGGTACGAAATCAAATGGAACGAGGGGGGGCTACAGGTGGCAGGCATGGTGGTAGGGCCGGAGGTCGTGGTGGGTCTGAAGGCACACCAGTGGGAACCCGAGGAAGACCACGAAAGCCACAACCTGAACCAGAAGAATCTGTTCATGCTGAGACTGAAAACACTACACAACCTTCTGATAATGAATTCACACTTGAACCAGTGGTTAGGGAAGCCATATCAAATGAAGTCTATAAGTTATTAGTAGAACCATTCCAGAAATCATGACTGAGGCTCTAAAAGCATTAACCAAGGAGGTAGAAAAAGAGAAGGTACCACGTCTGGGAAGAAAAGTAAGAGAGAAGAAGAGGAGAATTTGAACGATGAGAACTCTGAGGAAGAGGAGGAAGGCGTGAATACTGACACTAGCAAACTTAGGGGTTGTTCTTAGAAAGCCTTTAAAGGGTGTAATCCCCCATCCTTTGATGGAAATAAGGACGCAACTGCGGTGTGTAAATGGGTCTCTGAAATGGAAGCAGTTATCGCTATAAGCGAGTGCAGAGTGGACCAAGCTGTGAAATTTGCGGCTCATTCATTTATTTCTGATGCCTTGCACTGGTGGAACACGGTCACTAGAACCAAAGGAGAAAGAGTTATGGTTAATCTCAAGTGGAAGGATTTGAAAGAAATGGTACTAAAGAAGTTTTGTCCTAGAAGTGAGATTGAGAAGATTAAGAAAGAGTTTTTGGGATTGAAGGCTGGCACCATGACACACCGAGAGTATACCTCCAAGTTTACTAAGTTGGAAAGATTGGTTCCACACCTTGTTGGCACTGAGGAGCAAAGGATAAAGTTCTACAGTAACGGGTTACCACCAAGAGTTCGTGCTCATGTCAAGGGTATAAACCCGAAGACGTTAGACCTAGCTGTGGAAATAAGTGGGGATGTATGGGAGGATGACCAGGCTGATGTTGTAAATCGTGTGAAAACAAAAAGAAAATGGTCAGAACCAAACAGGAAGCCGACAGGTGGAAACACTAACTTCAAAAAGGTGAAGGTGGAAGAACTAGATGAGTGCAGGAAATATGGTAAAAAGCACCCAGGAGAGTGCAGACTGGGAACTAATCTGTGCTACCGTTGTGGGAAGACGGGACACTTGGCTAGGGATTGTTCAAAGGGTCCAAGATGTCACTCATGTGGTGTGTTGGGACATTATAGCAAAGACTGCAAAAAGAATAAATCTGAAGGTTCAGGAAAAAGCAAGGTAGAGGAAATAAAGGTGGATGACAAGTCCAAAACCAAAGCTAGGGCTTTTCGTATTACTTAGAAGGAAGCTAAGGAGATCCCCGATGTCGTGTCAGGTACACCTATGATCAATAGTATCCGTTTAATCTTTGCGTGATCTTAATATTCCTAAAATCTACCTAATGCTCCTTCCTGAAAATGCACATGTTTATATGCGTATAATGTTTATTTTCTATGCATGTTAGGAATATTCTTTATCAATGATACTCGTGCTTCTGTGCTATTTGACTCGGGTGCCGTGACATCCGTCACCTTGAGGTCCGTCGAACGACATAAATAACATGGAAATATTTTAAATAAATCTTCCTTTTCTTCATGAACTCCTGCTTTACGGAATCATGTCTGCTTATTTTTCCCTTGTGCCTGTACTTCCTTCGAGAACGTGTGTTAAACATAAAACTTTTATAAACTTCATCACCATTACCACCAAATATATCATTTTTTTAATTCGACCATTGTCACTATAAAACCATTTTAGGCTATCAAATGCCAATAAATACGCTTTTAACCGTAATATAACGAACATTTTAAGATCGTAATCAACCGAAACAAATTTTTTGGGAAACTCGAGGGTTAAGTGCAGGGACTAAACTTGTAATTTTGTAAACTTGGGCTGGGTATATAAGCCTCATTTCCAGCCATTTCTCCTCATCTTCATCTTCTTCACCTTCAACCTTTCTCCACTTTTTCTCTCGATTTAGCACCAAAAATCGTCACGTTTGTCGCGATTTCACTACCAAATCTTGGGTATCATCGTGTGTACGCGTTCCTAGCAGGTAGACAACCTTGTTCAACCCGTTTTTGGTTCGGTTTTACTGCTGCGTTTTCTAGGGTTTCGGGTGCTCGGGTTCATCCGAGCACATGAGGTCGAGTGGGCGCGTGTGAGGTCTTTCTGCTTGTGTTTCATGTTTATGTATGTTTGTTGAGTGTTTCTGGAGGTCCTCGTGGTATAAAACCCGCGCTAGAGCAGCTCGGGGGCTGCTCAGCCCGACCACAGTCGCGATTCTGCAGTTCGGGCGACTGGGTCTGTCATGCGATTGTGCCGTGCGACTGAGTGGGTCGTGCGACTGAATCATGCATCTAAGTCGATCGTGCGACTGAGTTGTGCGACTATGCATGTCGTGCGACTATGCATGTCGTGCGACAGGGTGTTTGTGTGCGATTGAGTCAGGTGACCGACTGAGTGAATGCGATTGTGCGTGTTTCGCATGACTGGAGTCCAATCGCACGAATGAAGTTCAATCGCACGAAAGTAGCTAATTCGCACGATTGAGGGTTGATTCGTGCGCATGGAGGTTGGGTCGTGCGAATGGGTGTGTTGTGTGGTGCGACTGAGTCCAATCGCACGAATGAGGTTCAATCGCACGAAAGTAGCTAATTCGCACGATTGAAGGTTGATTCGTACGAATGGAACGTGGGTCGAGCGTCTGGTCCCGTCGTGTGTCTGATGATGCGTGTGTCCGCTTGTGTGTGTGCGACCCACGACCGAACCGATACAACCCGAACCAACCAAACATTTCAATACGCTTTATACATGTCATTAATGCTTGACCATAACTGTCGATAGGTGTTGACCGATCATTGCATTCAACTGTCGGAAATCTCGACCTTTCATACTTACCACTTAACATGTGAGTTTCGTGGCCCCTTTTTATGCTTATACTATTTTACAAACATTTACAAACATGGGGGAAAAGTATGCTCGCCCGTTTTCTATGCTGTACTACATACATACAATTTTCATACAAGGAATCAACGTGATACTGTGTTACAAGTACTTATCTGATACATGCTTGAGTCTGCTGTGTGGTTCTATCTTTGCAACTATTTAATTCCAGTTTGGGAACCGACGGTTAGGTATTGGTAGTACTACTGGGTTGACACCCCCACCCTCGTGTTGGTATACTAGTTAGTACCAACAATAGCCAGGTACGGGTCTTGGGTGAATATACGCCGACAATTTCTTTGTGTACGTCGCTAGGTTTGGTTGCAAAGCTCACGTCATGTGATTTTACTTGTGTATATAACCGTATTCACGGTATTCCATATCATTTACTTTATACAGCATCACTTACACTTTTATTACTTAAACCTGCAAGCTCACCAACAATTTTGTTGACCATTTTGAGCATATCTTTTCAGGTGATCAAGCTAGCTGAGGTTCTAGGTGTGCTGCCTTAGTGGAGACCCTAGGATGCATTTTTGGACTAAACATGTTTGACAAACTGTTACTTTGAACAATGTTGAACTATGTAAACAATTACAATCTTTTGAAACTTGTTCCCGGGTTGTGGGAATTTACATTACAATTTCATCTTTATGTGATTATGTGAATCGTTTATCCTGTTATGCATATGGCTATGTTGTCGTGAACATTGACTATACACGACACAAGTCCCCTTGTTGTCGGGTGTCGTCATGACACGCTTGTCATCATTTTATTATTGCATCTCTATCGCTTACCATGTGTTATGACGATTCCCGTCTCGTCGCAACCCCGTGTTTCCGCTCTTAGCGGGGGTGTGACAGACTGGTATCAGAGCCATTGGTTATAGAGAATTAGGCAATACGCTTGACCTAGACTATAACCTAGGAACCTTCATGTAGATTGCATGCTAGGGTTGTGTGCATTTTGTATCTCATACGTGTTCCTCATTACTTGTCTGTTATCTATCTATTTCGTGAATCTTTTCGCCCTATGAGAGAGCCCTTGTGCTCACTCTTTTATGGGATGCTCCTATTAGATCTTCCGTTCCCTCTGCGCGCCAAGTTATCATAACCAAATTCGGGCATTAGGACCCGAAGAGATCTTCACAGATCAGATACTGCGCTTAACCTTGGATACTGAGACCGACCCGAGGAGGCTATGTCTGTGTCCTTAAGGATGCGAGATAGGCAACCTCCACCAGACTATACGTGATTACATGCTTGGGCTCTCAGTTGACTTGATGGATTATTATGGATATGATGTAAAGGAAAGTCGGATGTCATGTAACCGGATCGGGCATCATTCTCGGTACATCGTGGGTGTGGTGGGAACGCTGCAGGGAACCCTATATATAAACATCACCGATATACCGAGAATATGCTTGAAATGGGCTGCATGGTGATCTTGACCGACCGGAACATGAACATTGGAACTTAATAAACGGAATACTTGTGTATCTTATGGTGACTAAAGCTTACATGTTACCTCTTTTATGAATAGAACATGCCGCCTCGAAGATCTATTCGCAGTAATAGTAGCGGAATTGAAACCCCAAGAGGCAGAGGCAGAGGCCGGGGAAGAACCCCAAGAACAAGTGATGCTCCTGCCAGTAACAATCAAGGAACAGGGAACACTGATGTGGCAGCCCTGATCGCTCAACAGTTGGCCGCCCTGATTCCTACTCTCGTGGCCCAAGTGAGCGATGCTCTTCAGAATTCTCACCCCCACGGGGACGGTGGCAATGAAAATGAGGATAACGGTAACCCGACTGGGAATGAAAGCAATCAGGAGACCGGAAATGGTGGTACAGCCGGTAACGAAGCTGTAATTGTTAATGAGACCGTGGTTGTGAATACTAGACGGGGATGTTCGTACAAGGAATTCGTGGCTTGTAAACCACGAGAGTTTGATGGCAAAGGTGGAGCCATAGCTCTGACCAGATGGCTTGAAAAGATGGAGGCCGTGATCGACATCAGCGAATGCCTCGACAGCCAAAGAATTAAGTACGCCACTTGCTCACTACAGGGCAAGGCACTGACATGGTGGAACACTCAGATTCAGGCTAGGGGAAGAGAATCCGCGATGCAAATGTCGTGGGATGAGTTCAAGGCCCTAATCACCGGGGAGTACTGTCCTCTCAATGAGATGCAAAAACTTGAGCATGAGTTCTGGAATCATGCCATGGTGGGGGCTGGGCACGCAGCCTACACCGATCGTTTTCATGAGCTAGCAAGGTTGGTTCCGCATCTAGTCACCCCGGAATCAAAAAGGATAGAGAGGTACATTTGGGGACTTGCGCCTCAAATCCGGGCAATGGTAACCGCTACCGCTCCTCCTACTATTCAGAGCGCGATTCTAAAGGCTGGCGCTTTGACGGACGAAATGGTGAGAACGGGAGTTTTGGGTAGAGGAGCGGAGAAGAGAAAGGATTGTGGGGAAACGAGCCGGTCGAGTGCCGGGAAGTTTGACAAAAGAGCCAAGACAACCAGAAACTTTGTGGCAGTGACGCAGGGCAGGCGAGAGTATGTGGGTCCGCACCCCAAATGTGACAAGTGCAATTATCATCATCCCCCAAGAACGCAGTGCCGGGTGTGCGCGAATTGTAGACGCCCGGGGCATCTTGCAAGAGACTGCAGAACAGCGCCGAATATGATTGCACCGGTCAACGCGGTTAACCCCGCCGGGAATGCAAGGGCTTGTTATGAGTGTGGAAGTCTCGATCATTACCGAAACATGTGCCCCAGGCTGAATCGGGCACCGGGTCAACAAGGAAACAACCAGCAGCAAGTGATGGCTATAGCTGGAAATCAAGGCCCGACCAATCAGGGGAATACAGCTCGGGGACGTGCATTCGTCATTGGAGCCAACGATGCTCGCCAGGACCCGAATGTTGTCACGGGTACGCACTTACTCAATAATCACTTTGCATCTATACTGTTTGATACTGGAGCAGACAATAGCTTTATATCTTCTGAGTTTGTGCAATTGCTTGATTTGAGCCCTAGTAGGCTAGAAACTAGCTACTCTGTAGAAATGGCCAACGGTAGGATTGTTCAGGCCGATGAAATTATTAGAAAGTGCTCGATAATATTAGAGGACCACACCTTCGATATAGACTTGATACCCTTTGAGCTAGGAAGTTTCGATGTGATTGTGGGAATGGATTGGTTGTCGAAACACGGGGCCGAGATTGTCTGTCGAGACAAGGTAGTGCGAATCCCTATGTCGGACGGGGGAGTACTCAGAATTCAAGGAGAAAGACCGGGGAGAAACTTAAAGCTTATTTCCTGCATGAAAGCACGTCGGAGTTTACGAAAACAGTGCTACTCCTTTCTGGCTCATGTGGTGGAAAAGAAGGAGGAGGAACAGGAATTGACATATATCCCTATAGTGCGGGATTAACCAGATGTATTCCCAGATGACTTGTCTGGTTTGCCTCCTCCACGACAAGTGGAATTTCGTATTGATTTGGTTCCTGGAGCTACACCGGTAGCAAAGACACCGTATCGGTTGGCACCGTCTGAAATGCAAGAATTATCTAGTCAGTTACAGGAACTACTGGAGAAGGGTTTTATTCGGCCGAGTCACTCGCCTTGGGGAGCACCAGTGTTATTCGTCAAGAAGAAGGATGGGTCGTTCCGTATGTGCATCGACTACCATGAGTTGAACAAATTAACTGTGAAGAATCGGTATCCTCTCCCCAGGATCGACGACCTGTTGATCAGTTACAAGGAGCTTCGTATTTTTCCAAGATCGACCTTCGGTCTGGATATCACCAACTAAGAGTTTTTGAGGAGGACATACCGAAGACAGCATTTAGAACACGTTATGGGCACTATGAGTTCTTGGTCATGCCGTTTGGATTGACTAACGCACCAGCTGTGTTCATGGACTTGATGAATCGAGTGTGCAAACCTTACTTGGATAAGTTTGTGATCGTATTCATCGACGACATACTTATCTACTCTCGATCGAAGGAGGACCATGAAGAACACCTTCGGGCTATTCTGGAACTGTTAAGAGAAGAGAAACTTTTCGCCAAGTTCTCGAAGTGTGAATTCTGGCTGCGAGAGGTGAAGTTTTTGGGTCATGTGGTTAACAAAGACGGGATTCATGTAGATCCCGGCAAGATCGAAGCAGTAAAGAAGTGGGATACACCCCAGACACCTTCAGAGATACGACAGTTCTTAGGATTGGCCGGATACTATCGTCGTTTCATTGCGAACTTTTCAAAGATCGCTCAACCGTTGACATTGCTGACTCAGAAAGACAAGAAGTTTGATTGGGGAGATGCGCAAGAACGGGCATTCCAAACGCTGAAAGATAAGTTGTGTAATGCACCGATATTGTCTCTTCCAGACGGAACTGATGATTTTGTGGTGTACTGTGATGCTTCGCATCAAGGGTTGGGATGTGTACTAATGCAGAAAGATAAGGTGATTGCCTACGCTTCGCGACAACTTAAGGTGCACGAGAAGAACTATACAACTCATGATCTTGAGTTGGGCGCGGTAGTATTCGCACTTAAGATATGGAGGCATTACCTGTATGGAACCAAATGCATCGTATACACAGATCATAAAAGCCTTCAACATATTCTGGATCAGAAGGAACTCAATATGCGACAGCGAAGTTGGGTAGAGCTTCTTAGTGACTACGATTGTGAAATCCGGTATCATCCGGGGAAAGCTAACGTGGTGGCTGATGCCCTAAGCCGCAAAGAACGCGTGAAACCATTACGTGCTCGAGCTTTGGGATTGACCATTCAAACAAATTTGAAAGCTCAGATCCAAATTGCGCAAAGTGAAGCGTTGAAAGAAGAAAACCTTGCAGGAGAAGAATTCCGAGGGTTGGATAAACAACTGATGTGCAAGGACGATGGCGTACAGTACTTCGTGGGCCGTATATGGGTACCCAAGTGGGGAGGTGTACATACCTTGGTCATGGATGAAGCACATAAGACACGATATTCTATTCATCCTGGCGCAGACAAGATGTACCACGATCTCAAAGATCTGTACTGGTGGCCAGGCCTGAAGAAAGACATTGCCACGTACGTCAGCAGATGCTTGACATGCTCGAAAGTTAAAGCTGAACATCAGAAACCATCGGGATTATTACAGCAACCTAGGGCTTTTCGTATTACTTAGAAGGAAGCTAAGGAGATCCCCGATGTCGTGTCAGGTACACCTATGATCAATAGTATCCGTTTAATCTTTGCGTGATCTTAATATTCCTAAAATCTACCTAATGCTCCTTCCTGAAAATGCACATGTTTATATGCGTATAATGTTATTTTCTATGCATGTTAGGAATATTCTTTATCAATGATACTCGTGCTTCTGTGCTATTTGACTCGGGTGCCGTGACATCCGTCACCTTGAGGTCCGTCGAACGACATAAATAACATGGAAATATTTTAAATAAATCTTCCTTTTCTTCATGAACTCCTGCTTTACGGAATCATGTCTGCTTATTTTTCCCTTGTGCCTGTACTTCCTTCGAGAACGTGTGTTAAACATAAAACTTTTATAAACTTCATCACCATTACCACCAAATATATCATTTTTTTTAATTTCGACCATTGTCGCTATAAAACCATTTTAGGCTATCAAATGCCAATAAATACGCTTTTAACCGTAATATAACGAACATTTTAAGATCGTAATCAACCGAAACAAATTTTTTGGGAAACTCGAGGGTTAAGTGCAGGGACTAAACTTGTAATTTTGTAAACTTGGGCTGGGTATATAAGCCCCATTTCCAGCCATTTCTCCTCATCTTCATCTTCTTCACCTTCAACCTATTCTCCACTTTTTCTCTCGATTTAGCACCAAAAATCGTCACGTTTGTCGCGTTTTCACTACCAAATCTTGGGTATCATCGTGTGTACGCGTTCCTAGCAGGTAGACAACCTTGTTCAACCCGTTTTTGGTTCGGTTTTACTGCTGCGTTTTCTAGGGTTTCGGGTGCTCGGGTTCATCCGAGCACATGAGGTCGAGTGGGCGCGTGTGAGGTCTTTCTGCTTGTGTTTCATGTTTATGTATGTTTGTTGAGTGTTTCTGGAGGTCCTCGTGGTATAAAACCCGCGCTAGAGCAGCTCGGGGGCTGCTCAGCCCGACCACAGTCGCGATTCTGCAGTTCGGGCGACTGGGTCTGTCATGCGATTGTGCCGTGCGACTGAGTGGGTCGTGCGACTGAATCATGCATCTAAGTCGATCGTGCGACTGAGTTGTGCGACTATGCATGTCGTGCGACTATGCATGTCGTGCGACAGGGTGTTTGTGTGCGATTGAGTCAGGTGACCGACTGAGTGAATGCGATTGTGCGTGTTTCGCATGACTGGAGTCCAATCGCACGAATGAAGGTTCAATCGCACGAAAGTAGCTAATTCGCACGATTGAGGGTTGATTCGTGCGCATGGAGGTTGGGTCGTGCGAATGGGTGTGTTGTGTGGTGCGACTGAGTCCAATCGCACGAATGAGGGTTCAATCGCACGAAAGTAGCTAATTCGCACGATTGAAGGTTGATTCGTACGAATGGAACGTGGGTCGAGCGTCTGGTCCCGTCGTGTGTCTGATGATGCGTGTGTCCGCTTGTGTGTGTGCGACCCACGACCGAACCGATACAACCCGAACCAACCAAACATTTCAATACGCTTTATACATGTCATTAATGCTTGACCATAACTGTCGATAGGTGTTGACCGATCATTGCATTCAACTGTCGGAAATCTCGACCTTTCATACTTACCACTTACATGTGAGTTTCGTGGCCCCTTTTTATGCTTATACTATTTTACAAACATTTACAAACATGGGGGAAAAGTATGCTCGCCCGTTTTCTATGCTGTACTACATACATACAATTTTCATACAAGGAATCAACGTGATACTGTGTTACAAGTACTTATCTGATACATGCTTGAGTCTGCTGTGTGGTTCTATCTTTGCAACTATTTAATTCCAGTTTGGGAACCGACGGTTAGGTATTGGTAGTACTACTGGGTTGACACCCCCACCCTCGTGTTGGTATACTAGTTAGTACCAACAATAGCCAGGTACGGGTCTTGGGTGAATATACGCCGACAATTTCTTTGTGTACGTCGCTAGGTTTGGTTGCAAAGCTCACGTCATGTGATTTTACTTGTGTATATAACCGTATTCACGGTATTCCATATCATTTACTTTATACAGCATCACTTACACTTTTATTACTTAAACCTGCAAGCTCACCAACAATTTTGTTGACCATTTTGAGCATATCTTTTCAGGTGATCAAGCTAGCTGAGGTTCTAGGTGTGCTGCCTTAGTGGAGACCCTAGGATGCATTTTTGGACTAAACATGTTTGACAAACTGTTACTTTGAACAATGTTGAACTATGTAAACAATTACAATCTTTTGAAACTTGTTCCCGGGTTGTGGGAATTTACATTACAATTTCATCTTTATGTGATTATGTGAATCGTTTATCCTGTTATGCATATGGCTATGTTGTCGTGAACATTGACTATACACGACACAAGTCCCCTTGTTGTCGGGTGTCGTCATGACACGCTTGTCATCATTTTATTATTGCATCTCTATCGCTTACCATGTGTTATGACGATTCCCGTCTCGTCGCAACCCCGTGTTTCCGCTCTTAGCGGGGGTGTGACAGGTGCTAGGAAGAGTTTCATGGCTGATTCTTTTTGCTCGTCATTAAATAAGAATCCCAAACTAATTGATGATGACTTTGAGGTTGAGGTTGCCATAGGAAAATCTGTTATGATAACTACGGTTGTTAGTGACTGCCATATAGAACTATCGGGCCATAAATTTCCGGTCAAACTGTTTCTCATGACCCTAGGTAGTTTTCACGTTGTACTTGGAATGGATTGGTTATCGACATATGAGGCCAACATTGTATGTGGGAGGAAACTCATTCATCTCAAAGCTCCTAACGGCAGTCAGGTCACGGTTCATGGCGATAGCAATAGCTTTATGCCGAGGGTTATTTCTATGATGAAAGATAGAAGACATATGCAACGGGGATGCGAGGCCTTCTTAGTCTATGTCATTGATTCCAAGGCAGGATTTGTAGAACTAAAGGATGTTCCAGTGGTGTGTGAATTCCCGGACGTATTTCCCGACGATTTGACTAACGTACCACCGGATCGTGACTTTGAATTTCAATTGATTTGATGCCAGGAGCTTAACCGGTGGCTAAGGCACCATATCGTTTGGCTCCATCCGAAATGAAAGAACTTTGGACTCAACTACAAGACTTGTTGGATAAGGGTTCATTCGACCAAGCATCTCGCCTTGGGTGCTCCGGTCCTCTTTGTGAAGAAGAAAGATGGTAGTATGCGAATGTGCATTGACTATCGAGAATTGAACAAGTTAACTGTGAAGAATAAATATCCGCTCCCTAGGATTGATGACTTATTTGACCAGCTTCAAGGAGCTAGTTGGTTTTCTCGAATTGATCTTAGGTTAGGATACCACCAATTGAAGGTGAGGGAGCAAGACATCCCAAAAACAACATTTCGAACGCGTTATGGTCACTATGAGTTTCTAGTGATGTCGTTTGGATTAACAAATGCTCCTGCAGCATTTATGGATTTAATGAACCGAGTTTGTCGACCTATGCTCGATCGATCGGTTATCGTGTTTATCGACGACATCCTGATATACTCTAAAAGCAAAGAAGATCATGCAAGCTACCTTAGGGAAGTTCTAGAAACATTAAGGAAAGAGAGGTTGTATGCAAAGTTTTCTAAATGTGCATTCTGGCTAAGAGAACTTCAATCCTTGGGTCACGTGATCAACCCAAGTGGTATTATGGTTGACCCAACAAATCGGGTTTTTTTGAGTGTGTGCATGTTTGGGGCTGGAAAACATCTGAAAAATCGCTTATCATTTTTTAATGATTTGGGGCTGGAAAACATCTGAAAAATCGGGTTTTTTTAGTGTGTGCATATTTGACCCGTTTGTGTATGTGTATGTGTGTGTATGATCCGTTTGAGCCTTGTTTGTGAGCTTGTGTGTGCTTGAATGTTGTTGTGGTATGCATCCCTAAGGTTAAGGATGGTTGATTTGGGCTTAGAATGGGTTTAGATGAGCTTGGAGGTCGAAAATGGCAGATTAGGTTCGGTATGAACTGCATTCTGCATCAGTTAGGGCTAGGCGACCGAATGAAGGCCATACGGCCGATTTAGAGTTCAATCGCATGATTGAGAGTCCATTCGCACGATTGGGGTCAGTCGCATGGAGGCCATGCGACTCAGGGTCCAATCGTATAAGTGCTCATCCGCATTGGTTCCATCCGTATGAGGTCCATCCGCATTAGTCCATTCGCACGATTGGGTGTTCATTCGCATGAGTGTTCATCCACATTGGTTCATTCACATGATGTTTAGTCGCATGGAGGCCATGCGACTGAAGGGTGTCCATACGCCCGAATAGGGCTGTTGCACCCGAGGAGAAGTGTAGTTTAACTTCCGACTTTCGGGGGAAAGTGCAGATGTAAGTTTTGATGTAAAGGTTCCCGTAAGAGCATGTAATATGACGGTTGGGTTCTTAGAGACCATGTTGGGCATGATGATGATGATGTTGCATGATTATGCATGTTATGTATGCATGATGTTGCCCTGTATGATGCTGATGACCGTGTATGATATGTTCCTTATTATGATGTATGTTTATCTTTCCTGTGGCTTTACGTGTCATGTTAACGAATGCATGCATTAATGAACGATGATGAAAGATAATGAAAGATAATGCATGCATTAATGAACGATGGAGTAATGAAAGATAATGAAAAAGGAACATGAAGTAAGAATGCAAGAGGAACATGAAGTAAGAATGCATGCATTAATGAACGATGAAGTAATGAAAGTCTTGCAAGCACTGTATGTCGGGACACACCATTAAGGTGTTAGCCCAACGGTGTGTGGGTTTGCTACCCGGGAGGATGCACATCGAGGTCTTTCTTTGTAATTGACCATACGTATGAACCATTGTTGCGCGCCTTAGGTACTGTGACCATTTGGTGCCGAGCACCACCGATGAAGGTCATTTATAGGCTTAGGTCCAGTACCACGAGACTGAAGGGCATAACATATGACAATGGTATACCCGAACTTTACCTTAGGTATTGTGACCATTTGGTGTCAAGCACCACCGATGAAGGTCTTTTATAGGCTTAGGTCCAGTACCACGAGAATGAAGGGTAAAGTTCATGGTGATGACGAAAGGAAAAGACGTAATGATGAACGAACGAATGGAAGTAAGATGAATAAATGAATGAAATTTAACGAATGATGAAGATAATATAACTATTATCTATGTGTACGTATGATGTATGATCGCATGAAAGAAAATAACGGTTTTAACAAAAGAAAATATTTTTTATTTTATAAAACTAGAACTCACTCAGCAATGCTGACTTTGATGTGTTTCCAGTTGGCAGGTAATGATTGTTGAGGATGGCACAAGGTGGCTACTCAGCTCTTTTAGGACGACATCCATTTATTTAATGCTTTTGTGATATAATGCAACAATGTATTTTGTAACTGATTGACGATGTATTATTTGGCAAAAGTTTTTATAATGAAATGTGATGTCATTATTAAATGTTTCCGCTGCAACATTTTTGTAAGACGAATGTAATGATATGTTTTATGTACGATGAGGAACCAACTGTAAGCGTCCCGGGAACGAGACCTTACAAGTTGGTATCAGAGCCAAAGTTTAAGTGAAATGGGTAAATTTTCAAAATAAACCTTAACTTAAACTGAGAATGGGACGGAAAGGAAATGGGTTGCCAATCTGAGTAGCTGCGTGCCATCAGGTATTTTCGTAATGTTAACCGGTATTATATGCGCATGGTATGTGGTTATGTGTTGTTTATAGATTTAAATACTGATGTAGTCAGGACGGGTAATGCTTGGGGTATAAAGAGTAAAGTAAGTGGCTAACACAACTGGCCACTGTAATTAGGGACTTACTATACTTGACATAAACTGGGCTGTTCCTTTGAATGACCGTGTTGGTGTTTGAATCTTTCAATGTGCGTGTGATGGCGGGTGGTAGATCTTCAAAAACCTCTCGTGGTGGAGTTCACGGTGCTGAACCGCGACCCAAGAAAGGGAGACTCAGAGTTGAGAAGGTGGTTCTTGAAGAACCAGAGTGTCACACCCCAACCTTGACGGCGGAAACGTCGAGGAGTGAGAGTTAAGATCGTTCACAGCCACATAACGCTATTATTAACCCAAATATAATTTTATCATAAAATTTAATTGTATCATTACAAACATAAGACCCAAAGAAATAAAACCATAACATAAAAGATAACAAGTCTTTTTAATTCACTTATTTATCTAGGTCCACTCCTAGATGTGTAAGCTTCAATGTGTAGGAATCAAACTTGGGCGTTTCCTGAAACATGTTAAACATAAAGGGTCAACAATAATGTTGGTGAGCATTCCATAGTTTTAAGTACATAGATTATATAAAAGATGGCAATTCAAGTCATAAATTAGTCAATAAAGTGATTAGGGATGTTATGAACAATGCAACAATCAAACCTCGACAAAGTTTTACAAGTCTCAAACGTTTACAAGATTATACGATCAGCTAAGTGTACTTGGATCAACCAAAGCAGGCTTGTCTTGCCCATAGATCTATGACTTCGCTGAGCTAGCAATAGTTAATGATTGTACATATAACGTCATAACATGGTAACCACAAAAGTTCAACTAACCATAACTTTGCATTATGAATTGCCATAAAGATTACAAGTCTCAAATAAGTTTACAAGTGCAATGATAATAAGTTAACATGTTTCACCCCAAAGTGTGAAAATAAGCAAAAAGAGGTATGGAAATACTCACATGATCAAAAGTATTTATTGGATGATTAATAAGAAAATAATCAAAAGCGTCGATTCAGCGTAGTCCTTCACAATGCACCTAATATATGTATTTATAAGATTTAAATTTTAGATTAACGTTTAAACATAATTTAGGGTTTCAAGGGAAAGCTTGGGATTCCTTGATATATATATTTAAAAAAAAGAATTACATTGTTTTAATAATGGAGACATAAACTTTGAATCGTTGGATATGGTTAACAAACAATTATAAAGTGTAGGTAACCTTTTATATCTTAGCTTGTAAAAATTATAATTTTTAAACAATAAAATGTGAACCAATAATAATAATTTTTTTATGATTTAACCCATTATTTAAAGTTTTCTTTATATTAATAACCAAATATAATCCTTGTTTTACAAAATATTAACTTAATTTAAAAAATAATTTACAGAGATTTATTAGAGTGATTAAAAAAAGTAAGTTTATAAAATTACTTTTAGTAATTTATCAAAATTTTTATATAATTTTTGAAGGCTGAAAACCCCCAAAAAGTAAATGTGAGGTTGCCCGGGTTCGAACCCGGGACCTCATGCTTAACAATGCATTGTCTTAACCAGTGAACCAAGGCTAGAGCCGCGGTTTAACTTGGTTTGAAATTCTTTTAAACACAAAGTAATAGATTTCCCCCATTCCTTAGAACCATAAATCGATTGGACCACAAATTAAAAGCCAAATCGATTGTGTTAATGGATACAAACACGGGGCTTTAATTCCCCTTGTAAATATGAACAATATGATGTGTCTAATTACCCGTTTTGATAAAGGATTGAAGATGAACAAGACGAATGTTAGTCGCGACTGGAGTTGAGTCGTTGGGTGAGCAATCGGTAAAGATAATCAAATTAACTTCGTGGGTAGCTTCGTATGATAAACCAGACCAAAAGCCCTTTATCAATTGCAGCTTAGGTGTGTCGGAAGGTGCAAGTCGATAGTGTTGCAGGTTGCGGCTTAGAGAAAATCAAATGGGGTGTTTTGTGTTTGTTTCAGGTAAGAATTGAGAGTTGTACAGGTTAGAGTTAGATAAACGTTCGATCAAGTGAAGTTAATTGCATAATTATTGATGTTTAAGGCTCGAACGTCTCTATGATTAAAAGCTTCGGTTACCCACTCGATTGGGTTTAGTAACCGATGTTTAAATGCAAATAAGGTTCATAATGGTGGTCGAAACAAGTTCAAGACGGTTAGGGGACGTTTTTAAATCAAGAAAACATCAAGTTTTGATGGTTTTAGGGGTGGCCGGAGTCGCGGCCGACGGTGGCCGGTGATCGGCCGGAAAAACGGGGATTGAAGGGGGAATGGTTTGGGTTTTCAAAAATTTACACAAATGGTCCCTGTGGTTTCCAGTTTGTTATTTCGTGCCCAAACTTTATTTTCAAGGTTTCTAAATTGACAAAAAAGGCCCCTTGAACTTAAATTAAGTTTAATGCTTAAACATTTTTAAGTTTAGTAAATTTTCATTTCATATCACATTTATTGTTCTTATTATTATTATTAATATCATTATTATTATTATTATTATCATAGTTATTTATTTAATATGATATAATTAACACTATTAAATTCCAATTTAGAGGAAATTGCGACAAATCCATAAGTAAACCTTAAGTTTCGTATATGCCAACAATAGCCCTTACAAAACTTTAACGATGCAAACATTAATTTAACGTAAAATTCAAGATGTTACACAGAGACCCCTCATCCGGAGGGTGGTGACGAGAGCACCAATCTGAGAGCCTCAGTAAAGGAGGCTGTGGTGGAAGAAGTCATCAGGTCATGCAGACAATCTTACCATATGTGGTGATCGAAGTGATTAAGGCAGTACGAGAAGGAGAAAGAAAGGAGAGAAACAGGTCCTTGGGAGGACGAGAGCAACCGGAGCCTGAAACGGTTCTCTCGGATGATAAAGAAGAGCCTGTGCAGGAGGCGGCACGAGGCTGTAACTACGGGGCGTTTTTGAGATGCAAGCCCCCAACATTTGATGGAAACGACACTGCTGCTGCTGCTTACCGGTGGGTGAGGGGAATGGAGGCTGTTCTTGATATCAGCAAGTGTCGGGAAGACCAAAAGGTGAAGTTCGCTACCCATTCTTTTGTGGACTCGGCTCTGTGCTGGTGGGACAATATAGTCCAAGCCGAGGGTAGCAGGGCCATTGAGAGAATGAGATGGTCTGAATGAAGAAGTTGGTGATTGAGGAGTTCTGTCCTCACCGAGAGATGGATAAGGTAGAGAGAGTTCCTGTAGCTGGAGGCGAGAACGATGACACACCAACAGTACACCACCAAATTTAACGAGATGGCACGTTTGGTGCCGGATCAAGTGACACCTCTGTCTCGAAAGATCAAGAGGTATATTCAAGGTTGCCAGCGGATATTCACAGGCACATGATCGCTGCCTGGCCGAGCACGTTTAGGTCGGCGGTGGATTGGCAGGGAGACTGTATGATCAGAGAACGGTGGTGGTGACTGAAGATGGCAAGAATAGCGGTGGTGATCAAAACTGGTAGGGGAAGAGGTTTGGTCGGGATGATGCCTCGACGGGTAATAAGAAGGCACGGGTGAACGACCGCCGTGTGGTCACATCAAGTGCGGGGTCAAAAAGGTGTGGCAAGTGTGGAAGGGAGCATAGTGGGGAATGCAGGTTTGGGTCGAACTTGTGCTTCAAATGTGGGAAGGCAGGGCACATGGCAAAGGACTGTCGTATGGTCCGGTGCTATAACTGTGGTGAAAAGGGCCACATGAGCAGGGATTGAAGAAGCCGAGGGTTGAGAGTTTCGGGGCGAAGAAGACGGGAGGTGAAGGACTGAGGGCGAGCGCCAGGGCATTCACTATGACACAAGAGGAAGCTAGGACGGACCCTGATGTCGTGTCCGGTACATTTCTAGTGAACCAAACTTTAGCTTCTGTGTTATTTGATTCAGGTGTTAGTAAAAGTTTTATTTCTGCTGTTTTCTGTGCTAAGCTGCCTGTTAGTAGTAGACGTGTTGATGCGCCATTTGATGTAGAAACTGCCATAGGTAAGTCTACTAGGATTTCTGAGATGATAGAGAACTATGATGTGAAACTTGAGGGTCATAAATCTCCTATCAGACCGTTTGTGATGACCTTAGGTGGTTTTGATTTGGTTCTTGGGATGGATTGGTTGGCGGACTTCTAGGTGAACATTGTGTGTCGCAAGAAGATGATTCGTTTGACAACGCCTGATGGGAGTTCGGTGACGATTTATGGGGATCAGGTCACGACGATCCCGAAAGTGATCTCAATGGCGGTGGCGGGAAAGTGTATGAGGTGTGGATTTAGCGCCTATTTGGCCTATGTAAAGGATGTGGATACGCCAACACCACAACTGTCTGATTACCGGTTATGTGTGACTTTCCAAACATGTTCCCAGAAGATTTATCAGGAGTGCCACCTAACCGAGAGATCGAGTTTCAAATTGATCTGATACCGGGTGCCCAACCTGTTGCCAAGCCACCGAATCGGTTGGCTCCGACAGAGATGAAAGAGTTGATGGAGTAGTTGCAAGAGTTGCTTGATAAGGGGTTCATTCGATCGAGTATCTCTCCTTGGGGTGCAACGGTCTTATTTGTGAAGAAGAAAGACGGTAGTATGAGGATGTGCATTGACTACTGTGAGCTGAATAAGTTAACAGTGAAGAACCGATACCCCTTACCAAGAATAGATGATTTGTTCGATCAACTTCAGGGTGCCAGTTGGTTTTCAAGGATAGATCTTCGATCTGGTTACCATCAGTTGAAGGTGAAGGAGCAAGATATCCCTAAAACAGCTTTTCGCACGCGATATGGTCACTACGAGTTTCTTGTCATGTCTTTTGGTTTGACCAATGCGCCAGCTGCTTTTATGGATCTGATGAATCGGGTATGTCGGCCGATGTTGGATAAATCAGTGATTGTGTTTATTGATGTTATCTTGATTTATTCGAAGAGCGAGATTGAGCATGTCGGTCACATTCAGGAGGTTTTGGAGACGTTGAGAGAGGAGAAGTTGTACGCCAAGTTCTCCAAGTGCGCGTTCTGGTTGCGCGAAGTTTAGTTCTTGGGTCATGTGGTGAATCCTGACGGGATTATGGTGGACCTGACAAAGGTGGAGGCGGTTATGCAATGGAAGTCACCAAAAACGCCATCCGAGATTCGTAGCTTCTTGGGTTTGGCGGGCTATTATATAAGGTTTATTCAAGACTTTTCTAAGATTGCTTCTCCACTAACCAAGTTAACCCGAAAAGATGTAAAGTTCGTATAGGGTCAGACTCAAGAGAAGGCATTCGAAGAGTTGAAGACGAGATTGACTCAAGCTCCTGTTCTGTCATTACCCGATGAAAATGAAGATCTAGTGGTTTATTCTGATGCTTCCTACTTGGGGTTGGGGTGCGTGTTGATGCAGAGATGGAAGGTTATAGCCTATGCATCCCGATAGTTGAAGGTTCATGAGGTCAATCATCCTACTCATGACTTGGAGCTAGCAGCCGTGGTCTTTGCACTAAAGATTGGGAGGCACTATCTTTACGGGACGAAGTGCACCATATTCACTGACCACAAAAGCTTGAAGTACTTCTTTGAGTAGAAAGATGTGAACTTGAGGTAGAGGAATCAAGGATTATGATTGTGAGATCCACTACCATCCGGGCAAGGCCAACTTGGTGGCTAATGCCCTTAGCCGAAAAGAGAGGCCCGAGCCGATTCGGGTGAAAGCATATCAACTAATCATGACTTCTGATGTGATGAAGCAAGTCAAAGAGTTTCAAGATGAGGCATTGAAAGAAGATCATCTTAACTCTGAGAGGATGAGAGGGCTGGTTGGGGAATTGGGCGAAAACACACTTAGTGTTAAAACTCGATTTGGACGGGTGTGGATTCCTCTTTTTGGGGATCTACGGGTTAAGATTATGGATGAAGCTCACAAGATTCGATACTCTATTCATCACGGTGACATGAAAATGTACCAAGACATGAAGAAGGATTACTGGTGGCCGGGTATGAAACGTGATGTGGTGGAGTATGTGAGTAAGTGCTTTACTTGTTTACAGGTGAAGGCAGAGCATCAAAAGCCATATGGGAAGATCCAACCTTTGGATATACTGGAATGGAAGTAGGAGCACATCACCATGGATTTCATTACGAAGTTGCCGCGTACTCCGAAAGGGTACGATGCCATATGGGTGATTGTGGACCGTCTAACGAGGAGTGCTCACTTGCTACCGATCCACGAGACATATTCATTTGAGAGGTTGGCGGATCTATTCATCAAGGAAATTGTAACTCGTCATGGTGTGCCGGTGTCTATTGTATCTGATCGTGACACCCGGTTTACCTCTAAATTCTGGAAGAAATTCCACGACGCCATGGGGACGAGGTTACATACTAGCACAACTTATCATCCCCAAACTGATGGTCAGTCAGAAAGGACCATTCAGACGTTGGAAGACATGCTTCGGGCATGTGTGATTGATTTTGGGGGAAGTTGGGATGACCACCTACCACTAGCCGAATTCTCATACAACAACAGCTATCATGCCAGCACTGGTATGCCACCATATGAGATGCTATATGGTAGGAGATGCCAAACACCCGTTTGTTGGGGTGATATTGGTCAGAAGGAATTGGGAAGCATCGAGCTAATCGAGGCTATGACGGAGAAGCTTGAGAAGATTAAAGCCTTCATGAAGGCAGCCAAAGATAGACAGAATTCGTATGTTGATAAACGACATAGACCGATTGAGTTCCAGGTGGGTGACCGGGTTCTGTTGAATGTCTCGCCTTGGAAGGGTATCATTTGTTTTCGAAAGCAGGGCAAGTTGAGCCCGAGATATATAGGCCTTTTCCGAATCATCGCTCGAGTAAGAGAGGTAGCCTATAGATTGGAATTACCATAGGAGTTAAGTGAAATTCACCCAACATTCCACGTATCTCATCTAAGGAAGTGCTTGGCAGATGAAGATATGATTGTTTCACTGGAAGATATCGAAGTAGACAAATGACTCAATTATGTGGAGCAACCAGTGGCAATCATAGATCGAAAAAAGAAAAGGCTGAGAAATAAAGTGGTTCCTCTTGTGCGTGTCCAGTGGAAGCATATGAAGGGATCTGAGTTAACGTGGGAGACTAAAGAAGAAATGAGGCATCATTACCCACGTTTGTTTAAGGAATAACAGATTTCGGGGACGAAACCTATTTAAGGGGGGTGGACTTGTAACAGCCAGTTATTTATTATTTTGAAGCCGACGAAAGGAGAAAAAGAAATAAAGTCCTAAGTCGAAGGACCAAACTCGCCAACGAAAGAAAGACGGGTGAGTGGGTGTATATAAAGGGAGAGGGCAGCCCATACCCTCTCCCCACACTCATATTTCAGCCAAACAAGAGAGGAGACGAGAGAAAGGAAGAAAAGAGGAAGAAAAGTTGGTTCGGGTTGGTTCGAGTGAGCAAAATCGTTGAGAAGGGAGTCAAATCGAAGCTCTTCTCGTTGTGGTCGTGTGTGTGAGTTCTAGGACCCCTCCTTTAAATGTTTTTGAATGATTTGGGGCTGGAAAACATCTGAAAAATCAGGTTTTTTTAGTGTGTGCATGTTTGACCCGTTTGTGTATGTGTATGTGTGTGTATGATCCGTTTGAGCCTTGTTTGTGAGCTTGTGTGTGCTTGAATGGTGTTTTGGTATGCATCCCTAAGGTTTAGGATGGTTGATTTGGGCTTAGAATGGGTTTAGATGACCTTGGAGGTCGAAAATGGCAGATTGGGTTCGGGATGAACTGCATTCTGCATCACCTAGGGCTAGGCAACCGAATGAGGGCCATACGGCCGAATGAGGTGCGATTGGGGTCCATTCGCACGATTGAGAGTTCATTCGCACATTGAGAGTCCATTCGCATGATTGGGGCCAGTTGCATGGAGACCATGCGACTGAGGGTCCAATCGCATAAGTGCTCATCCGCATTGGTTCCATCCGCATGAGGTCCATCCGCATTAGTCCATTCGCACGATTGGGTGTTCATTCATATGAGTGTTCATCCACATTGGTTCATTCGTATGATGTTCAGTCGCATGGAGGCCATGCGACTGAAGGGTGTCCATACGCTCGAATAGGGCTGTTGCACCCGAGGAGAAGTGTAGTTTAACTTTCGACTTTCGGGGGAAAGTGCAGATGCAAGTTTTGACGTAAAGGTTCCCGTAAGAGCATGTAAGATGACAGTTGAGGTCTTAGAGAGCATCTTGGGCATGATGGTGATGATGTTGCATGATTATGCATATTATGTATGTATGATGTTGCCCTGTATGATGCTGATGACTGTGTATGATATGTTCCTTATTATGATGTATGTTTATCTTTCCTGTGGCTTTACGTGTCATGTTAACGAATGAATGAAGTATTATGTAACGTAAAGTGAAAGATAATGAAAGAGGAACATGACGTAAGAATGCATGCATTAATGAACGATAAGTAATGAAAGTCTTGCAATCATTGTATGTCGGGACACGCCATTAAGGTGTTAGCCCAACGGTGTGCGGGTTCGCTACCCCGGGAGGATGCACATCGGGGTCTTTCTTTGTGATTGACCATACGTATGAACCATTGTTGCGTGCCTTAGGTACTGTGACCATTTGGTGCCGAGCACCACCGATGAAGGTTTTTTATAGGCTTAGGTCCAGTACCACGAGACTGAAGGGCATAGCATATGACAATGGTATACCTGAACTTTACCTTAGGTATTGTGACCATTTGGTGCCGAACACCACAGATGAAGGTCTTTTATAGGCTTAGTTCCAGTACCACAAGAATGAAGGGTAAAGTTCATGGTGATGACGAAAGGAAAAGACGTAATGATAAACGAACGAATGGAAGTAAAATGAATGAATGAACGGAAGTTAACGAATGATGAAGATAATATAACTATTATCTATGTGTACGTATGATGTATGATCGCGTGAAAGAAAAGAACGGTTTTAAAGAAAGAAAAGTATGTTTTATTTTATAAAACTAGAACTCACTCTGCAACGCTGACTTTGATGTGTTTCCAGTTAGCAGGTAATGATTGCTGAGGATGACACGAGGTGGCTACTCAGCTCTTTTGGGACGACATCCATTTATTTAACGCTTTTGTGATATAATGCAACAATGTATTTTGTAACTGATTGACGATGTATTATTTGGCAAAAGTTTTTATAATGAAATGTGATGTCATTATTGAATGTTTCCGCTGCAACATTTTTGTAAGATGGATGTAATTATATGTTTTATGTGCGATGAGGAACCAATTGTAAGCGTTCCGGGAACGGAGCGTTACAAGAAATAACGGGGAAACAAGTAAATATTCTTTTTAGTTTAATATTTTTGTTGAAGCACTATGTAATATATTTATTATAAATGTAGCATTATTGTGGAGTAGTGTGTCAAAGTGATGGTTAGTTTGAAGAGCAGGATCAAGTGACAAATGGAAATAGCGGATAAAAGGGACGGAATCAGTGGCTTTTTACCACCCAAAATCATGCGACAACATATTTTATTTTTCTAAATTTTTATACATATATACATATTAATTTAGATATAAATTAATGTATTCCTTTTAACTTTTACTATTTTCTTAGTGCATACATCATACACGTTAGCATAAAAGTAAAGTAATACATAGTAAAACAATAGACATTACAAATAAAGCAACAATCTTATCGATTATGAGATGTAAAAACAAATCACTTGCTTTACCGCATCCTCTACAAGGTTGACACTCGTCACAACACCTTTCATCTAGTTTACGATCCACGTTATATCCTTTTATATGATGATTTGTTTGATTGCATACTCTACTAGAGTGACACCTGTCGTTTCATCACATGTCATTTTAGTTTACAAACAAAATGTGTAGACTAATAGTAAGATACTATAAATATTCATTTTGATATGCATTCTCATTTAGGAAAAATCTGATACTTTCGTTGATTCTTCCTCTTGCTAGTTATGCTCACCTAGTTATTCATCCACAATAAGATATTACTACACAAGATTTCTTGAATAACCTATATACGCACAATGAACAAACATAATATTCTAAATCTGGTTCATGTGATTTATGCCTTAGGCTCGCTCAAGCTTGTTGGATGCCTAATAAAATTGTGGTTTCTTTCGTCATTCGATTCATTGATTCATATATCATCTATGTGCATGCAGAATTATAGACACAAACCATAAGTGTCGACAATCCAAAGCCCAAATTACCTACTTTATATATATATTTTTTCGAATTTAAGGAGCCTTGAGAAGTGTTAATTATGTTTAGTTACACTTATAATGACCTTAGGAAGCCAGCCCTGATGATCTGCAATCATGTAGACTCATATGAAAATTTAAATTTTGATTGATTAGAGATATCGACATAGCAAAATATAACAAGTTAAACAAATATTAATATATAGTGTTAGATTAGGAGTTCAAATATTTTTGAATAAATTAATAATCATATAACAAGATGACAAAACTTGAAGTTTAATGAGCTCATACAATTTAAACCTAATCCTTTCTTCTCACAATCTCACCCCCAAAATTATTTCTACACTAAAAATAAGAGGTGTCTAACTAAACTATTATTCTCTTCCACATCCATTACCATAAATCTATGTTAAAGCCAGAAAACAAGGCTACTTGAACCCAATAATTCATTATGTTTTTCTTATAGTGCAATCAACTAGCTTTTTACACATATTAGTAGGTTTAAGAGGACCTAAACCTAACTTCTTATGCAACAAAAATAGCATTCTATCACACTCAAGTTCCTATCATCAACTCCATCATCCTTCATATCAAAAGTTTTATCAACTTCATCACTACATACAAATATTGCATCAAGTATCCTTAAGGTTTTGCCAAGTAGCTAGTAGCCTAGTACTAGATGCTAATTTGGGGTGTGGCCCTAATCATATGGCTTTCATACAATCTAACAACTACAAGTAAAAGATGTTTATGTTAATATTCTTATTAATACTAGTTCTTATGATTCAATAGGAAAAAATCACCAAATAGTAAACATGTTTTCTAACTGTTTCACAAAGTCAAGTAAAGTTTTTTAGTTCCAATGTCATTCAACTTTCATAAGATATTCTAATTTTACGAACTTCTTTTATATATCTTAAATTATGTTTTTAGTTACATGATCTAAGGGGATCATATATGGATCTTAGTTATCATTTAGTGATTTTTTTTAGTTTGACATAAATTGAAAAGATATAAAAATTTTGTTATTTTTCAATACATTTTTCATTTACTATTACCTTCTACTTAGTTAAAGTAATAAATCACTGAATAGTAATCAAGATTCATATAAGTTTCTTTCGTTGAGTATAATTTCAAACTTTTTTATATGTACAATGCAAATTTACAAGATAGCAACAATTAATAAAAAATAAGTGATTTTATTAGAAAAATAGTTTAAGTCGACTTAGTAGAAAACTTAAAATATACGAATATAAGCTTTATTATATATGCCGATCAACCTCAAACTACACATTCAAAATCAATCAAAAACTACATATTCAAAAACCCTCTAAAATATATGATTACAAATTTAATCAAAATCCTATGGTAATGGTATTTTCCCGAAAAACGTTGATAGTAAATAATAACTTTTGAACATCTACACTAGAAAAATAGATAATAATACACATATATTATAATACTAGGTTAGACTCCATGTATTACATTGATGAAATAAATAAAACATATTAAAATTATTAGTTTTATGAATATTTTATTTTGTAGATGTTATTATCTATTGGTAAAATAAGAATATAATAAATACTTAAAAGTTATAACACATAATGAATTATAAACTATTACTCAATATTTTATATGTATTAGTAAATTATTAAAATAGCTATATTTATATTTTATATGTTTAATAGTTTAGTTTACTTAATTACAACAATTATCATTTGATATGAGAGATACAAAAAAATATAAATATATTTGTTTTAACATTTTATAATTAAAAAATATCCAAATTAATCGTTTTTATGTATTTATTATGAGAGAAAGACGGGAAAATAATTTTTTAATATGTTAAAATAATGACACGTGTTATTTAATATGCTAAAATGATAACAAGTATTTTAAAAAAAACCTTGTTTATTATAGGTTATAGATAAATATTTCCGCGACTTGACAACCCAATAGATTGGTAGTTTATCATATACATGCAAGTTTGTGGCTTACTTGTGTGGAGCTTCTCCAACAAAAGAAATCCAAATTAGATTAATTAGTTGATAGTTAATTAATGTTTCGCTTTTAGAAAAAATATATATTATTTCATTTTGTTCTGATGCTCTTTTTGCCTACCGAATTCCCAACCATTTCATAAAAAGATAATGTTTTTTAGTTTAATAAAGTTGTCATTAGATAAATTCTAAATGAAACTTAATTAGAAAACAATTATAAATAATAAATACATGCTATCCAACCTATAGTCGACTTGTCTCAATATATATGTTCTATTTTTCTCTGCTTTTATAATTGTTTCTCAATGGTGTTATATATATAAAAACGGTTTTTTTCGTAACAAACAATACGGTTTAAACTACTAGAAGCACGTTAATTCTTGTACCATATACTATATAAATCGACTAGAACACATTTAATTTTATTGCAATATTAGGATTTCGTTGTTAAAAACTACGGCATTGATTTTTTTAGGTAAATACATATATGAATATAAATCGTATACACGTCTATATGCATATGTGTGAAACTATTTTGTTACTTTAAAAAAAATCAGGAAAGATAAAATAAAATCTAAGAAAAACTTATAATCAAGGAGAGAAAATTTTTATTGTTTTTCAATTCTCTATTTTTGTTGAACCAATATGATAATTCTTACGCACTCGATGTCGTAGCATGTATTTGTTGTTTATAATTGCTTTTTAATTTTATTTTGTTTCTAGAATTTCTAAGACTACAAGTAGTAGATAAAAATGAAGGTGCGGAAATGGTTATGTGGGAACAAATATATAACGTTAAAGTTACTATCCAACTTTAAAAGGGGCACCAAAAAGATTCATCATCAAGCCCTTAGCGAGTGTGAAATATAATTAAGCATACCAAAACTATTGCACTTTTATTAAATGAGACTTTAGTTATATTTTTGTTATGTGACGCCTACGTGTCATTTTATTTATAAGATTAGCTAAGGTTCTAAGATTCTAAATTGTGAGGATTATTTTTTATTCACGGACAAGACACTTTGTTGAATACACGCTTTGTTAATCACTAATAATTGAAGATTGAATAACATAGTAGGTTTGCAATCACTCGTTACAACATATTTGTTTATTACGTTCCAATTAACCATATTTAATAACCCTACTTATATAGTACCATTCATGCTTTGATAAATATATTTACTATGATAAAAGAATAGAAAATAATTATATATCCACTTTGTCCGGCTACAAAAACAAGTTACACACATTATGTTTCAAATTATGAGATTGTTTGTGTGATGTAGGTTGTCGTAACATATACTCTTCCGATGGAATGATTAATCGAGGCGGAAATGAGCCCCTTTAAACGTCACGCATATAGAGAGTAATGTTAGTCTCATAGTTATAATTTTCATGACCTATCTCGAACCTTAAAGTTGTTATAAATGATATTGAACGGTGATTTTTAATGTCACTTTATAAGTTATGAGTGGTTACTCATTTTTTATGTCATTAACCTAAGTTTATTGTATTGATCATTATATAGATCTTATTGTATGAACAAAACACACTCAATAATAATAAGATTTCCCTTGCTTCTCTCATTCTTATTGTTTCTCTATTCTTTCCATTATCATATGCATATAGAATGTTACTGGTAGGTCGTCATTTCACACAAAAATACGTTAATCTGCTTTGA
This sequence comes from Flaveria trinervia, assembly GCA_025506515.1. Taxonomy (NCBI): domain Eukaryota; kingdom Viridiplantae; phylum Streptophyta; class Magnoliopsida; order Asterales; family Asteraceae; genus Flaveria; species Flaveria trinervia. The sequence continues at coordinate 5,531,220 of CM046456.1, read as the reverse complement.
AAAGGGAAATAAGATATTTTAAAGTGATAAACGTGTGTATCGAATGTGGTGGGTTCCTTCACAAACATGCTTAATATGTCCCTTAGATTTGTTTATCAATTTTAAATTATGTTCATAGCATCGTTTGTAATATTGATTCTGTTTATCTATACGTTCTCAAAATTTTCATATTGTTATTTTCTTTAATTGAGGTTCATAAGTAAACAAGTTGGTAAAAGAACGTATATATATATGATAAATACCTAAAATGCATGTCAAGAAGAATAAAGTTTCTTAAACTACTATTTAAAATAAATTAAGAATTTCAAAGTATTTTGCTACTAATTTGGATTTTTAATTTGTCAAATTGTTAAATATTGATCACATACAATCCTTAAGAATGAAGGTTTGCATCTTTGATTGTCCTTAAATTTCTAGTTCTTTGAAACAAGAGTATAACTATATCTTATCTATATATTAATTATTTTTTCTTAATACAATAAAATAACTAAGAGCACTAGATTTAAAACATAAGAACTATTAGATTTGGACTTAATTTAATTAATTTTGGTACCCCACTGCTTTGAGATGTTTGGTTACTTATTGTATTTATATGTTTTAGGTGGGAGAAATACCAGAATTTGTTCCTTCAAGCATGACAACTACCACGTATTCAATTTCTTAAGAATAATATAATGAAATAAGTATCTAACGAATAAAAATTATGACAACAAATATAATATATATTTACTTAAGCATAATGCATGAGCTATACATTAAATTAATTGGTACAATGATTGATGTCTTACCAATAAAGGAATGAGTTCGACATCTAAATGGTGTGGTTGGATATGTATATGCCATTTAACTTTATTAATAAGTATTTGTTTATTGTATTGTAACATGCTTTATACAATATTATATAATATTGTGTTGTATAGTATAAGTGTATATATATTACATGTGACACGTTCGTAGATCAAGATTTTAGCTTGTAAATGATTAAATGTTTTAGACAAAAGAAAATGGGTCAGTTGAAAAACTATAGTAGGTTAAAAGTACTGGTTTACAATTGGTTCTATTATTTAATTAAAATTATAAATGTTAACTTTAGTAATGGTTCAATTTTGTAATCTATAAGAGTATAATGATAAACTGAACAATAAAACTTGATCATATAAAATAAGAACTAGTTTTATCATTTAAGTCAAATATTCCATTACCAAGCCAATTAACTTGTTAATAATTATACTCTAGCAATAGTTAACACTAAAAAAGTAGCGAGCAGCCATTCAGGCCCGATATGGGCCTGATGGCTCGAGGAGCCCGGATTTTTTTACAAAAACTATATATCGCATCCAGAATTACTAAGAGAGCGTCCCGATTCGCTTAAAGAAGTAAATTATTTTGCTATAATACTTTCATTTTGTTTATTGTTATAACAATTATCATCGTATTATAAATTTTTATAGAAGTTATTTGGTTTATACCTGTTTTCTACGTTTACAAGGGCTCGTTTTCTGTTCTCACCCCGGGTCCAGGGTTTCTTGAAAATTTTCGGGATGGTCTTGTTATGACGGATTAATTGTAGTGTAAATTAAGTAAGAAGTATGATAAACAAAACAATAATTAGATGTTAAAAAAAAGAATGGTTGCTTTGGGAATGTCACAATGACAACAACACGATAGACCAAGTCGGCGATGGTGGCCTTTGTGTCGCAAAACTCTTTCAAAGACATAGTTGACTTCAACTTTAACAAGTCAATAAATAAAAACGCCAATGATTGTTAATATTCCATGCATGAATGTATTTTGAATTTTTACATATTAAATATTCACCTTTAATAAAATACTCTTAAAATTTTTACTCAATATATTGATTTAATTTATCTTTGTCAAGAATAAACTTCTTAAAGAAATTCCTTTTTATTAACTTAGTATATCTTCACACATTACAAAACTATTATTAAAAAGAAATCGTTCAAAGATTGTACTTCTGATGACATCTTGATTTGTTATTCGTTTCAAATTAATATTTCTTAAAAAATTAATTGAATATATGATTTAATCGTTCTGGTATTGGTTATGAAAGATTTTTTCTTGAATCAGTTAAGTGTTTTCGAATTAAAAGTGAAAGATATAATGTTTAATGTTATAAAGTTTAATAGAACTTAAAAGAAGTTAAATATTTAAGTGGTTTCAAATCAAAGGAAAAGAAAAAAAATACTTTTACAATTATACACTTCATGCAAAATATTTTTTACATCAAATGAAATGGTAAAATTGATAAATGACAAAAACTTATTTTTGTATTTAATTAATTTCTCTTTAAATCCATCCATTTTAAGATAAAAGTTCGGATGTGAGATAATTAAAATCTTATATTCACTTCTTTTCACATCATTTCATTAAAAGCTTAGAAACACAAATCTTTTCTACTATTATATTCATTTCATTTTACTTTTCTTTTGAGTTAGTTAAACCGATGCTCCATGTGGTTTAGAAAAATGATAAATTTTAGTATTAACTTTTTAAAGTGACACGTGTGCACTATCTCCTTCCACCTATTGTGTATGCACTGTAAACATATATGTATTTTATTTTTTAAAAATTACCATCAATATCTATAATCAACTATAATAAAATAAAGTTTGAAAATAAGACACGTGTCATCATTTTAGCTTATCAAAAAATCATTTTTTCGCATCTCTTTTATAATAAATACGAAAGTTATAACAATAATTAATTTGATTTTTTTAACTAAAATATATTAAAACATATATATATATATATATATTATATATATATATAATATATATATATATATATATATATATATATATATATATATATATATATATATATATATTGTATCTCTCATATTAAATGATAACTCTTGTAAATTTGTAAACTAAAATATTAAACATCTAAAATATAAATGTAGTTATTTTAATAATTTATTAATATATATTAACTATAGAGTAATAATTTCTAATTCATTATGTGTTATAACTTTTAATTATTTATTATATTTTTATTTCACCAATAGATAATAACATCTAGAAACTAAATTTTTTATAAAACTAATGATTTAATGTTTTATTTATTCTACCATTTAATACATCGGTTCTAACCTAGTAGATAATAATATATATAAAAAGATTGGTGTAAAACTAATCTTTATCATACAAAATCGTGATATCCACATTTTTTGGAACATGCATGTTCCATGAGATTAAATCTAAACCTAAAATTGGAAATGAGTAGAATAGATTAGAGATTGGTGTAAATTTTTTGTGTTATATTGGTTTGTATTTATATTAGTGATTTTTTCCTACAATCAAATAGGAGCCGTGTATATGACCAGCAAGAAATGATTATGTTTTCTCTAAAAAAAGTATTTCTATCACAAAATCATTGAAGAAATCAAGAATCAAAGTTTTTTCTCAAGTCAAGAATAGATAAAGTTGAACAAAATGTTGGTATAATTACCAACTTTTTGTGGTATTTCCACTCTATGCACACTCTTTTTACCTATACCATTAAAGGATTCCATATACTTAAGCTTGAACAAATGTATAACCCCAGGCACATCACCAAGTATTTTGAGACCAGAGAGAGCTTAGTTCTTCAGTCACTGATATCGAATTGCCATTCATGTTCCAAATAACCTGCAAATGAGTACATTCAGATGCATTTATAACTAATTTTACATGAGATGATTATTAAAGACTAATGGTTTTCAAGAACAACAGATTAGTAAACTTTCCAAATGCGATTTCTAAATAATTTGACATAAGTTTGGCATAATAAGTGACGAATCAAAGCTGTCATTCTTGCTAGATAATACAGTAATTACCTGAAATAAGTTGGTTGTTCTACATGCCATTTGTCATTTCAATCTTTTGGTAAGGATACTTGAACTCTTCATGTTTGTCAAAGATCATCTTTGGCAAGAAAGCAAAATTCTCAACCTTTAATCCATTTGAATCTAAAGATTCGCGTATGCAAACATAGGACACAAAACGATAACTTATGTCGTTCTCTGTAACTGGTACAGATGAGCACCAAGGACGGAATACAGAAAGATCCACACGAGGTATGAAAGTATCACAATCAATATTCGCATCAATTTCAGTCATGTGGATGGCTTCACAACCTGGACCATTCATGGCTTCCCTGTCCAAAAATATTATTACTTAAAGATACATAAACTCGAGCGTATAGTATCATTCATCTAACCAAAAGATACGTTTTACCTTAATATTTGTCCCCCACCTATAACAAACACTTTATCTATCTCCAAAGAATAGGGAGAAGATGCTAATAGTTCCAAAGCAGAAGGAATGCTCCCACATGTAATAACATTCTCAGAAGTAGCAACATTGCAGGTCGTTGACCGGGTCAACACAACATTAAGGCGACCAGAAAGAGGTCGGTATTGAAGAGGGATACCATCCCATGTTTTTCGCCCCATGATAACAGCATTCTTTTTGGTGGAATCCGATGTACTTGTCGTTATCTCTTTGAAAAACTTGAGATCAGAAGGCAGTTTCCATGGTAACTTGCCGTTTTTCCCAATTCCCATATCGCGAGTTGCAGCAACTACAACTTGGTAACTCCTTTGAGAACTAGGGTGCATGTTGCAACCTTCCATAACTGAATACTCTCTGCAGTTTTTGCAGTTTGGAACCAGGTACAAAGCTCGAAACTCTTGTGAAGAGATCGACCGCACAACATTAAGGCTGTATATACTAACAATCCTAAAGAAAATCATACCCAAGGAAGCGCGCTACAGTTGACCTAACGTGGAATTTCTGTACACATTAAATCGAAGTTCATGACAATAATGCTTAGAATACTGCAAACAAGATGCACCAGATGTATCAAAGATTCAAATTACTATAACAATAACTAAGAGGACTAAAGGTTCAAATTACAACCAGATGCATATTCAAACCATAAATCCTTCAAACAACATCATCCAATATAGCCCTAGTTAAGCACTTATCTTATTCCAATTTGGATTGATTCTTGAAGATCATAACAATAATTGAACAGCATAATCAATTAATAATCATATTGATAATGTATATCCAAAACAGCCCAATTATTACCAAAAACCACTTCCAAACAGCAGTAATTAGGTACAATTTCTACTCAAAAGGGGGAAACTGATCACAGAATCATAGAACACAAAATTCACACAATCATAATCCACTTTTCACATCTATAAAAGGGAACATTAGATCAAAAACAAAGCAGTAGGAAACTAAATAGATTGAAAAAATCTGTATGAATCATAGTATCGAGTCCCCATTATCATCGTCCTCAGCGGATGATGTAAGCCCTAATTATGTTGTTCGCTAATGCAGTAACAAAGATTAGTGTTACAAGAAATAATAATCGGTTACCTTTGCAACTTGATAACAAAGATGAAGTGTATGTGTCGTCGATGAATGGAACGAGTGGAAGATGAAATGGAAGCGGGTTGACGGGTTAATTGGTTCGGGTCTCGTGATTTTATTTTGGTTATAAAAATCAACGCTAACCTGAATTTATATAAAATCACGTAATCCGAATCTGACTCATGTGCAAAATAATCGATAGTAAATTTGTATAGAAGTTTTATTTTTAAATTGCACATACAAAAAGAGACATTAGATGTTTCATAGTTTAAGTTTACAAAACAATATATGTTTTTGATAATAAAGGCATGTTTAAAAAAGTTAAAGTGAAGTTTTAAACTTAAGTTACAAACTGAATTTCTAAATTCTAAATTTAGAAAAAGGACCTAAAATAAATTATTAATGTAAAATTTAAAAGACATCGAATTTTTTTTATGTATCAAAACGGGTTAGCGGGTCAACACGAATCTGACTTGTTTTTTAAATGGATCTACCTTAACTGATATGTTTTTATACATGTTGTATTTCAAAACCTAAAACCAATTTTCTTCGTGTGAGATATGTGTCGGGTTTGAGTTCGTATCAGGAATTGCCAGCCCGAATTGAAAGCCAACGAAGAAACGCATGGGGTGGCAGGGATTCAAGGTGGCGCCCTTTTACGTGGTCCAAGGGGCATCATCTCTATTAGTTCCAAAGGGTAATGTTGCTAGTGAAGGTCAAGTTGCCAACTAAGCACAATGAAGATTTTAATTCAACATGTTAGTTATACACTAATACTGCTTCTGATTTACATGATTAATGAAAAAGTTGCTTGAAACTATTGATGGGTAGAAATCAATAATATGTAGAAAGTTAGAAACTAATGTTTAGTTGGAATCAAACATCAACAAAAAAGTAGCATGAGGTAACAACACCGAACAACAAAACAATGAGTATGATCAACAAAAACTAAGTTTCAGCCAAAAGCCAAAGCATCAACATTGATGAATTTTGAAGACTTTCCGTTATATAACTGTTAACTGTCAATAGTTATAACTGTCAGTTAACATTGTTTTTATAAATAGTTACAAAAATGTGTTGTGTTGATTTCCCTACTATATAAGAAAGATCTTTTATTTGATTTCTGGCATGTTTTTATAACGAAACTCACATATTTGTTCACATTACATTCTCTTTGAATTGTTCGATTAAAAATTTATGATCAACAAAATATTTCAATCTAAAAGGAATTCTCATAATAGTTAGTCGATACTTTAACATTCCAACTCCTTAGCCTATTACTAGAGGTCATGTACTCCTTGAACCACATGCTAAAAGAGATTGCCTTCAACAGGTAAGTATATGCTTTAACTTTAGACAAACATTTCACATTTAAAAGACGTGATTTCTATTCCTATAAAAAAGTAATCATCTTAATGGAGCAAACATGACCTTTACAATATTATTTGGTCTTAATGTCTTTTTGGTTATGTAATTCACAAGAATTGAAATTGAAATTGAAAATTTTTTCATCTAAAATTTTGTCTGATTGTTCAATTGATGGAATTGAAATTGGAATATTTTTTAACATTTATTGGAATTCACATTATTTTCACTTGCCTATGAAATGTTTACCGTTCTAATAAAATGCTGAAAATTAACATCTCAGTTTCGTTTAAAATTGACCAACCAAATACATTATCATTTTTTTAACAAAATTCCAATTACGATTCCAATTTCAATTCCATTTCTAGTTCTTTGCAAAACATCATGCAAACCAAACGGCCCTTAAACGTTAGGGTAACCTTTATGACATTAGATGCTTCCTTACATGTATCACTTTGGCATCAAAAAAGAAATTATATCAGAAATCAAAGTAACGGTGAACATTAATAACAAATCACTATAAATTTTCCAACTATCAAAAGTTCAAAACTACACACTCTAGTCTTGTAGACAACCTTTAATATTATTGTATGGGCTTTGTACAGCACCAGCCCAACATAAATAATGAAGACAGCAGCCCACCCGCTTCGCTCTTGGCCTACCTTCTAACTTTCAGCCCGTACTATCCCATCCTATCTAGAGTGTACATTTAGGGTTTTTTTCCCTTAATCGGTTCGGGTAATAATCGAACCAAATATAATCAACGTTGGTCAAAATTGGTTACTTCAATAACTGGTTTGGGTAAAACTTGTTTTGGGGCCGTTGTTAGGTTATAACTGATTCAATATGAAAACACCACTATATATTATCAGTTCGGGACCTTGAGTATCAGTTCGCACGAGCGGCCCTAAGGGGTTGGGGTTAGACCGCCTAGGGACCAAACTGATAACCAATGTTTCGATTATCAGATTTTCATAACCGACTTGTTCTACTAAAAATGATACGATTAATTTGGTTATAAAAAATCGTTCTGCTAATACGTTATTAGTCGTTCACCGAATTTGGATGTGAGCCATTGCAAACTCATTTTAATTAACAAATACAACTACATTTCAAGTCAAATAAAAAAAATAAACAAACGTTTAATTTATAAAGAAAAATGAGAGAAATGAATTATTTTTTTTATTATAAAAAGGCATAAGCAAAATTCTAAGAAGTATAATATGTTGTTTGCAAACCGGAACCAAAACCAAACCGGTACATTCCCATCTCTAACCGAAAAAAACTAAAAATTCTAAATTGGTTCATTTAGCTCGAACATGTTCCTGTCCCAAACCGATTCTAGGTAAAGGTAATTTCTTGAAAGATATATAACGACTATAAATCTGGGTTTTTTTTCGTTTTTTTGATTTTTTAAGATCAATTTACCCTCATATGTTAGCATACATAGATATTAAGTGTATCGGTTTGGTCACAACACCTAGAACACAAACACACTCTCTTATGCATTAAAAACGTTCTCAAAGTCATCAACTACAATCATTTGTGGTATAGGTGCATTCTCAGATGACATCACCATTGTGAGGATTTTACCGATGACAAAGAACCACGAAGTCTTGTTAAAAGTTTGACTTATGTAAAATGTCGAACACTACCCAAAAGGCCAAAAGACTCATTGAAATAACTCTTTTTACTTTTTCTAGATATATGAAACTCAACATTGAGAAATCATTTGTTAAAATATTGCTAGGTGATGAGAGAAAATCTGGCTTGCGTTGCAAAAACAAGAAGTGTCGGTGACATTTCTTATTTTGAGTTAAATGTGGTTCGAGATCGAACGACGAAGTTTGTAATTTAAGAATGTTTGTTGTCCAACCACTACAATAACCATCACTTGACGAAGTTGATTCGAGAAACTCCTTTTATCGCTTGTTCAGTCTATACCATTTCGGATACTAGTTAGGAAACTATTCACTAATCAACGAGTTTCTTTAGGTTTTCAAAATCTCAGCTAAAAGATTATGAGGGGTTGATTATCATATAAGTTTTTTAGTATATATGTAATATATTTCATACCTATGAAAGAAATTTTTTTTTTTTGAACTACAACTGATTTTATTTGGGTCGTCACTCTAAATGTGTGCTTAACGTTAATTGTCAACTTTCCATTTGAGTTTGTATGAATACGACAAAAAATTTGCACTATAGTCATTAAACAATATATTATTTTTATTAATATGATATAGTCTCAACACAAATACACAGAAGCCGATGATATTCGTATCAAGTGGTGATAGATCAAGCAATAATTCGGTGTTTAATTATATAATTTGAGAAATGAGATGACAGAACGACAAAAGAGTAGCGAGCTGGTAAGGTATAATGAAATAGATTTTATAACTACTATGACTATGACTTTTGATGTCTTTGAAAGTTTTGACATCTTGGTTTGATGCTAAAAAAATGAATGTTGATTTTTGATCCTAACCTTATGGCTTATGAATTTTTTTCAGTATATCAAAAACACCCAACTAACAAGAAGCTAGAAGGATATAAAAGAAGAACATTACAAGACTATTAACAAACCACTAAAAGGAATAATTAACATCTAAATCAAAAATAAATTTCTTTTGGTTTAATGCATTCTCACCTAGAGGTGGCCAAAAAAACCGGTTCGGCCAAAAAAAACCGGAACCGGTTTGAGGCCCAACCGGTTTGGCCCAAACCGGTTTCAAACCGGGCCCGAACCGCCGGTTCTTGACCGATTTAACACTTCCACGTTCCAAACCGGTTTCCAACGGTTTTCAAACCGGTCCCAAACCGGTTCCCAAACCGGTCACCCAAACCGTCACCCAAACCGGTTTCAAACCGGTTTCAAACCGGTTACCGTTACCCAACGGCTATATAGCCGTTTTTTGCAATTTTTGACCGTTTTTTTGATGTTTTTTACCATTATACCCCCACTAGGTTACTATATATATGTATTTGATGTTTTGGTTGAATCACACAACTTATAACACTCTCTACTCTCAAAAATCTCAAAAACGCTCTCAAAAACGCTCTCCACAAATACTTTCGTTTAAAACGCTCTCCACAAATACTTTCGTTTAAAACGCTCTCCACAATACTTTCGTTTAAAACGCTCTCAAAAACGCTCTCACAAAAATCTCTGAAATGGCTTCAACAAATGCTCAATCATCCGTTGGTTGTGAAGCGTCTTCAAGCAACGTGGTGATAGCAATCCTTCCTACGAATAGGAACCCCGAAGTATGGTGCAATTACGATTTATGTCAAATGGCTAGCGGTCCAAACAAGGCTCGTTGCAAGTTTTGTCATAAGTTTTTCAAAAAAGATGCAAACACAACGTTGAAAAACCATATTGCAAATAAATATTGTAAAGCGTTAAAAGGTGAACCTTCTCAAGGTCAAGCTTCGATGACAAACGAAGGAAATATTTGGGCTTATAACGTTGATGCGGTTCGGGAGCAAATGGCGCAATTTGTAATTCAAGAAAGCTTGCCATTCAAACATTTCGACAACGAACGTTTGACTCGACTCATTCAACGAACTCTCCAACCTCGTTACACCAATGTAAGTCGTGCTACTCTTCGAAGAGATTGTTTAAAAATGTGGAAAAAAGCTAAAAATGAATTAATATCTTATTTTGAAAATTTACAAACCGGTGTTAACTTAACTAGTGATGTTTGGTCGACACCTCACGGTTCACCGGACTCGTACATTTGTGTCACCGCCCATTGGGTTGAACCCGATTCGTGGCAAATGATGAAACGTACGATTGCGTTTGAATTGTTTGATTATCCTCACACCGGCCAAAACATTTTTTATCTTATTGATAAGTTATTCAAACGTATAAATTAGAAAACAAATAGTTCTATATATTTTGATAATGCTTCAAACAACACTCTTGCGATAGATCATTTGAAATTAAAATATAAACCAATATGTGAGGGTGTGTTTTTTCATAGTCGATGTGTTGCGCACATCATAAACTTAGTCGTGCAAGACGGTTTAAAAACGATTGAAACAATTAAAGATTGTTTTAAAAGAATGTTACGTGATATTTTTAATAACAACCAAAGATATACTAAATATCGCAAGTTTTGTAAAGACGCAAATATTAAATGTTTAGGTCCGAATTGGGACGTACCAACACGATGGAATTCCACATGAACATGTTTGAAAAGGCTATTGAACAAAAAGAAAGTTTAATAGCCTTTCATAATAGTTTGGTAAGTCGGGGAAAGGCAAATTCTTACCATCCATCGGGTTGGGCCATCATCGAAGAAGTAACAAAAATGCTTCAAGTTTTTAAAAATGCAACTACATGTCTTTCTGGAGTATATTACCCAACGAGTCCGTTGGTACCACACAAATTTATTTAATGACTTCAAAATTAAATGAATTGTCGTGTAGGGGTAGACCTTATTCCGATATGATACCCCCAATGAAAGAAAAACTTAAAAAATTTTGAAGAAATGCCTCCCGTTATTACATGTGCCGCTGCTTTAAACCTTGTTTAAATTGTCGGGGGTTGAAACTTTACTTGATAAAATTACTTTTAATTTGGATTTAGAAGTTGGTAAACCAATGTATAGTAAAACTTTAAAAGCGACTTTCAACAAACAATTACAACAAATGTATGATGTTTATTTATTAAAATACGGGGAAACATCACAAATCCATGATGCTTTAGGCATGCGGCAAATGCCGAATGTTCGAATGATCCAATGTTTGATTTATATAATACTTTAAGGGATGAATGTAATAAACGTCAACGTGGTAACACTCCGAGTAGTGAACTCGGGAGGTATGGTCTTACAAACTTTTTATCGACCATGACTCCACATGAATTTAAAAATTTTGACTTGTTGGCTTGGTGGAAAGGTAAGAAGATCAATTTCCCATCCTATCCACCATGGCCCGAGATTTACTAACCGTCCAAGCTTCTACGGTAGCTTCGGAATCTGCTTTTTTGTTAGTCGCAGGATTATATTAATAAGACGAACTCGACTCACTCCACAAGCAGTTGAAATGTCAATTTGCTTGAAAGATTATTTGGATGCCGCGGAAAGAGTACAAGACAAACGATCGCTTGAAGGAGAACTGGAATACGAAGCAGAATTATACGAGGACGAGGTAGAGAGCGGATTGACACCAGGAATGACTGATAGCGGCATATGATGACTACCTTCGTAACAGTTCCGGTTCTAGTGGCGAGGAATAAACGTACAAGTATAATACGAACGAAGAAACGACTATGTTAAATGTTTAGTTTTAAATGTTTAAATGTTTAAATCGTTTAAATGTTTAAATTATTTAAATGTTACAAATTGTTAAAATGTTTAAATTGTTTAATCGTTTAAATGTTTAAATGTTTAAATTGTTTAAATGTTTATAAATGTTAATAAATAGTATATATATATGTTTATAAATGTTATAAATTGTTAATTGTTTAAATCGTTTAATGTTTAAATTGTTTAAATCGTTTAAATGTTTAAATTGTTTAAATCGTTTAAATGTTTAAATTGTTTAAATGTTTATAAATGTTATAAATTGTTTAAATTATATAAATTCTTTTAAATTATATAAATTTATATAAAATGTTATAAATATTTATGTTTTAATTAAAAGTTTAAAATTTCGTTTGAATATAAAAAAAAAAAAACCGGTTTGGGCCGAACCGGTTTGGGCCCGAACCTGTTCCAAACCGGCCCAAACCGGTTTGATAGGTTGGGTTTTTACGGTTTTGAAACCGGTTTGAACCCGAACCGGTTTGGGGCCAAACCGGTTTTGACCGACTTTGCCCAAACGGGTTTCGGTTTGGAACCCGAACCAGTTTGGGCCCCCAAACCGGTTTGTACACCTCTATTCTCACCCAACATTCTACTTTACTTTTTTAAATATGTTTTATTCTCTTAGTAGCAATGTCTTATTGATTCAAAGAGCATGACTCACTATGGGTTACTAGAGACGTGTATTTGTTTAAAGCATCACTTTGAACGTGGCATATCTTATACAACACAAATCAAATCTTGAAGATGAGATCGAAGTTGAAGAACGAATGAACGAGGAAGAAATGGAAACCAAAATGTTTTCTCCCCCATTCGACAAAGAACTCGATTCGATATAGTTCATATAGATAATTATAGTTCCTATGATGAAACACTAACGCTGAAAATTTAAAAAAAAAATAAAATGTGATATTAAAATCATAATTCTTAAAATTATGTTTTTATAATTAACTAGAAATAAGCTCCTCATGTTGCGGCGGGGTGTAAAACCGTGCCAACTAACAAAAATGTCACACTACTTCTAACGACCACCAACATTGAAATTGCAGTGTGTTAATACGAAGAATTTAAACCAAAACATAAAACATAGAAAAATATAACTAAGTCGATCTAAGATCCGTACGTTGTAATGAACCCTTCAAAAGGAAAACATAAATGTAAAAATATTGAACCACGCACGCACATTGTGTTGTGTTAACTTACCAAAGTTAGAGCGAAACATAAAAATATTGAATCACACATTCATGTTGTGCCATGTTAACTTGTAAAACTTAGAACGAAACGTAAAACGAAGATTTGCAAAATATGAAAATATAAAAGTTGTGGGATTAAATTAGAAAAGATGAAGAATTTTGGGGTAAAAATAAAGAAAGTCAAATTTAAAAAGTTAAAGTGTAAAAAATGAAAAACTTCGTGTTAAAAGTGAAAATTCATTTTTTTCTTCATAAACCCCTTATGCATGAATAGGGCTGTTCAAACCGCCCGTCGTTCGACGCTCGCTCGACGTTCGATTGGAATTTGCTCGAAAAATGCTCGTTCGAATTTTTGCTCGATTATAAACGAGCCGATCGGCTCGAATCGGTTGTAAACGAGCCAAGCACGCGCAAAGGTCCGCTCGGTTCGGATCGGCTCGAATTAATATGCATATATAGTTTATACGTAACACTCTAGTAGATTTGACCTATTATATACAAATATGCAATTATATTTATGCATACTTGATCAATCAACCTAATAAAGAGTTCTACATTAAACATAAAAGTGAAATTCTAATCCATTAAGAGATATTTTTTCAATCATTTCCCGCTTTCATCGTTATCGTTCTCTGCAATATATTCTCCGCCTTATCGGCTACAGGCTTAGTCTCATCGTCAGCCACAACGTATTGTCATCCATGAAAATATTATGTAATGAAACCTTATTCGCTGCGGTATAAATCATATGACACATTAGATAGTTGGGTTGTATAAATTGTTCGCTGCTCGTTTGCGTTCGCTCGACGCTCACTCGAAAATTTAATGCTCGAAAAATGCTCGTTCGAATTTCCGGTCGGTTGTAAACGAGCCGATTGGCTCGGTTCGGTTTGGAAACGAGCCAAGCACGAGCAAAGTTCCGCTCGGTTTGGCTCGGCTCGTGAACACCCCTATGCATAAGGTACAACACCTTATGCATAAATAAAAGTTGAATTTCGTATAATATAAATAAAAGTTGATAATTAGTATAATATAAATTTATTTTCTATTTTCTTGCTTCTAAATTTTTATATATAAATAAAAGTTGAACTTCGTATATATTTTTTAAATAATTTATGGTTTAGTGTTTAGAGTTTAGGGTTTAGAGTTTAGGGTTTAGAGTACCGGTTTTGGAACCAAACCGATCCCAAACTAAACCACGTCGGTTCCTATCAGTTAGTGTTTCAAACGTTTCGATGTAAATTTATTCAAAGTCGAGTTGGGTCAAGTATGATACATTTTACTTCTTTTTTAATACACTTTTGTGTTATTTAAGACTAGTAAAAATGATGAGGTGTTTTTTTTTATTTCAAACAGAATTTTATAACGTTCTTTTTTCATCTATTTTTTATTATTCATACGTTCTCTTTACTTTACCACATTAACGTTACCATAATCAATATTGGACGCTTCCACTTGGTAACGGTATAAGTGTATAACTGTCAGCCGAAAATGTATATAAACAACGGAAATATGTAAGAAAAAAAATAATCACCGACTCTAAACCCTTTACAAGATTCCTTATTATTATTTTATTAAGATTTAATATTTTCTGTACCAGAGGAAGGAACACACCATGTTAATTAGATAATATATTAATAAGGGTTTGCTATATGACTACATTCAATGAACGTTGGAGCATAATATATTCTGCACAACACTTTCGTATAATTTTCCCCATAACATTTTCGAATAATTAATAACCAAATAGCTCTCGTAAAAACGTCCGTTGATGAAATTTTACAGGCATTGAGCTAGTGATCTAATAATATTAGTAACTGAATTTTATGTATAAAAGTTATAAGAATTTAAATTTGTTACAAGTACAAATTAGTTATTTGATAGTTGCGGCTTAAAAATAATTAAAAATAATTTATTTGATAAGAGTAAAAAAGTATGGTTAAAAAATAACATTTATTTGAAATATAAATTTAAAAAATCATTAAATTACCCTATATATGAAAAAACCAACCTCATGAATAGTGTTTTAAGGGTATGTTGGTAATTTCCTTTATTCTCGGTTGTTGTGCTTCCTCGGCAACGGCGCTCGGCCTTTTAATGGTCGTCGTCTTCTTCATATGGTTCAACCGTCGACTGTTGTGCTTCCTTGGCTGTTGCGCTAGGGCTTTTAATGGTTGTTATCTTCTTCGTTTGATTTTGCCACCCCAATTCTCGGGGGCGGTGGGCGGTGGCCGTTTGTATTCGCTTGGCTGACATGGCACACGCGGTGGCGCTCTGGTAGGCCTCTATTTCTCGTCTCATGTGTCGAGTCGTCGCGGTTCTGGGGCTTGGTCACCGGCTCTTTGCGTCGGTGGTTGTTCCTTCGTTGTTGGTCCTCCGTAATTTGGTTTGCAATCATCTTGCTCCTCTCTCTTCCCACAATTTGGGATTTTTGCGAGGGTGTCGGGGGTTGCCGCCGTTTAAGGGCCTTCGCTTCTTCCTTGTCCCTTTCTGGCAAGACGACCCTCCTTACCCCAGTGATGTTACTTAGATTTCGAATGCATACTAAGCGGCCAGGAGTAAAACCAATAAGGGTTGTTAGAGCTCCGATTCGACTCATATTTAGTTGTGGAGTCTCGGACTCTCTATTGTAGTGGGTTGTCGACTAACGCGATGACGATGCCCATAATCACTTGTTCGCATCTGAGTGCTAAAGGGTGCAAACACTGTGCGCCTGGGTTTGTTATTTATGTATTTCATGCCTCGTTTCAATCTGCTTTATACTTGATCGATGAAGATGAGTGCGAAGTCATCTGAGATACGTCTGTAATCCAGTTGAGACTGTGATGCAAAAGGAGTTGATGCCTTCGTTGTTTCGGCATAGCATCCGTGTAGGATGCAGTCGCAATGGGATCGACTTCCTGAGTCTCAAGGCACCTTAACCGATTGTTGTTGGTGGCCTGTGCTGGTACCACTTTTTTTTCAACTGCATTTATGTATTATTAAACTGTTATGTTGGCAATATAAAGCTGTTTGCTCGATGATGATATGAAAGCCAAGACTGAGAGTTATTTTGTTTTTTTATTATAATTGTTGGCTGGTAAATTCGATGATGTTTAGGTTAGTCATCTAATATTTTGGGTGAACTTTTGTTTTGGTTGTTCTGTGGCTGTGATGACACACCAAAACTGGTGTCGGTTGCCTTGGTGTGCAAGTCATTTCCGACGTGTAGGCAAAACCGACTATGTCTGAGCCTCGCTTTCAAGACGCGCAACGTGTGTCGGGGAATAAACACTAGTTCATCTAATGTGAAACTTTCTTGGAAATATAAAATAAAATGATCAAAATTGATTTGAGTGTAAGTAAATTTATTTTGATACTTGCTTTGTTATGTTAAACTGGTATAAAAAAGATTGTATGTAGTGGTTAGGCAATACCTTTACAATATCGCTACCATCACAAATGGGGCGATGCTTCCACTCCCATCACTACAACGGTTGATCCATCACATCAGTAGGATATCTTCGTTTTCTTCTGACCTCCTTTATATTTATGGCGCGTCGCGGTGATTAGTCACCGCTCTTTTTGGTTTTGTAATGGTATGCAGCCCTTGTCATCTCACTATTGTGTTGTGCGGTGATCGTTAAAGCTGATCTAATGTAATAATATATTTGATGAATTTATGTATAACTAAATAATATAGAAATATAAAAAATTACTATTTTCGATGCATTTATGGTTTTTGATAGGTTGTTTGATTGACATGACATTTTGATTTTGATTGACTGTAATAATGACACGCAATTAAAAAAAATTACAAACATAAGGAGTTACGATACCCAAAGTGCCACTTGGGTACTTGCATCGGGTTGGGGAGCCACATTATCTCGAGTCCATTAGGTAGCTTAATGGGTTGTAGAAAGTGCTCATGACCCCGCGTGTGAACCCAAATAAATTTAGTTTTAATATACTTTATTATTTATCATTTGCAAGATTTGAACCCTTACTCTTTGGTATAAAAACAAAACATCTTACCGCTCCAACCGTTTATAAGCTAAAAGAAATGCAAGATAAAAAGAAATTATCTGCAACTAATAACAACAAGTTAAAATAATTAAAAGTACACGTTGAAACTATAGTTATAATCGATAAACATGTTATAATAGTACTAATATGATCAAATGAAACCAAGAAGCATAAAAATTACACTAAACCCGATAAGAAATATTATTTTGTTTCAAAATCTAAAAATGTATTGAACAACTCAAAATCCTAACATTTAGAGCATTCGCAGTGGAGTCTTTAAAAGTATACGAAGTGTATTTGGTATATTATATGGAATATGGTTTTGAGTGGTTGTGAGTAAAGTAGAGAGAAAATGTTATTGTGGATTGTTATATTTGAAAAATCACTGTTCAATTCTTATAATTTTTTAATATTTTTTAAAGTGGTTGTGAGTGAAAAAAAGAAAAAAAAGTAATGATAAGGATATAAAAAGTATTATTTAAATAAAAATGTAAAAAAATATATAATGATTTTTAGTCTAATATAAAGATAAAGATATATAAATTTTATGGTTACCAAAGAAGGCTCTAGTGATATCTAGCTACTTATTAAGGGTTTCTAGGGTGCACGCTACACTTTTTATTTTTATTTTACATATTATTATTGTATTTTTTTTTTCAATTTACCCTAAGAAACCTCTCTCTTAGTCATTTGAAGATAATTAACAATTATGGGTGACGTATTGAAGAAAATAACTTTTAGGTTGTGGAAAGTGATCGTTTAAAGTTTGACAAAACCTAGAGTTAAATGTTTAACTAATTACCTAGCCGTAAACTATTTTAAATTGGATATCGTTTAATATACGAACCCAAGCTTTAGGCATTAATTCCCAGGTTAAATGGGCGGGAGACTAATGAGACGAAAATTAAACTCGATGGTGACACACGAACAAACTTACTAACGATACACCAACGATGATTTGATTAAACTCGACAATGACACATGAATAACCTCATTAAACTCGAAGACAACACACTAACAAACTCACTTAACTTTGCATGTAATTGTAAATGAATGATTTATTACCTTTTGTTTAGATTAATGTTATTATTAAATAAAGTACTAACATCAATAGATGCATCACGTTTGTATTGTTGCATCTACTTGCATTTTTAACTTATTCCTGTCTTTTTCATCATTTCTTTTTTACTTTTTCATGTCTTTTTCATCATATAATATGTATTTGTTTTTAACAAATTATAAGAGTAGAAAATTTATTCTTTCTCATTCTATCTATATATGTATCAATATATGTATCTCTATGTATTAGTTGTATCTGTGTATGTAATAATTTGTTGGTGTATGTAGATGTATTTGTTTAAACAAATGCATTATTGGTATCTCCATGCCTCTAGTTGAATCAATGTATATTTTTTAGTATTTTCGAAAAATAATATATGCCTTTATTACTCGGTGAATGGGAAAATCAAGACTACTTTATCGTTTTCTGAAAAACTATTCTGTTGAATCCTTTTACGCACGCACACATATATGTATGAGTGTGTATATATCTTCGTGTGTGTGTATGAAGAAGGTTTAAAGGAGAAGCATAAAAAATTTAAAAATATATGAAGAGTGTAATACCACGTAAATTAACATATTGCACTAAAATGAACTAGAATATCATTAGTTAAGTTTATTTTTTGTTTTTTTAACCGGTTTAAGTTGGCCTAGTGATATTGACGTTTGCACTCTAGTCTAGTAGAGACCTAGGTTTGACTACCCCGCCGTGTCCCAAGTAAACAACTCGAGTGGCCGGCTCACGTTAATGATTGGAGAACAGTAGTTCGAACCTCACCCACTGACCTAGTTTAGATCCGTGAGTCGGTTGACTCATGTGATGTCTCAAGGAGATGGTCTCGCAGGACGGCTAACAAGTCCGGTAAACTCATTATTAATTAAGTGTTTTTAACTATATGGTAAGCTACTAACTAAATGGTAAATTCTTTTAGTTTTATCAAAATAATTTTATGATTTCTCATACAAATTAGGAATTTAGTTCTCAACCCCATATTTAAAGGCTCCGTATTTATTCATATGACACGTAATTTATTTGTCCGTGATTGTGAGCGAGCAAAAAGAAAAAAATAACAATAAAAAAAGAATAAAGTAATATTATTTTACTGAATAGAGATAGATTTTATAAACACGTTATTTACTCTCTTAATCACTAGTAACACCATCAAACTGCATATTATAGAATTGATCCATCATCGATTTGTGAAAAAAATATATACTATTAATCACCGGGATGCTCATATGGGGACGAAAAGAGATATATATAAAAAAATAAGATGCAGAATGATTTTAAAACATGAAACAATATTAAAAATTTGAGTTTCTTAGCTAAATGAAAGATATTACCAAGGCTGGTCCTGAGAGTGTTTAAATAATTTTAAGCTCTGATCGAGTAGAAAAGATAAACCCTATAAATATAGTGTCAATAACCAGTATGTTAAAAATATATAATACGATAATAATTTTTTTACAAATAAATAAAAATATTGTAGCAAAATAATCTAATTTAGTTACTAAACCGAATCGTAAGACTCCCCTAACGTTTTCTAATTGAGTTTAGATTGGATCAACTAAACTAATTAAATGCTAACGAATCCTAATTTTCAATTGATCAAGATAATTAAATTGCTATTAGGTTTGTTAATTTAGTTTGTTAATAATCTATAGTTGTTTTTATATATACATACATATACAATATTTGTTTTTTTTTATTTTAGGCCCTAATGAAATTGAGTCCCGGACGATCGCCCACCCTGTCCACCCTCAATACCTCCCATGATATTACACCGTTATTTGTGTGTGATATATAGAAATCTAAATTCAAATTGAAGTCAATGTCTCATGTGTTTTGGAAGATGTTGTTTTGCTACTCGAACGTGAGAATTAATAATAGCTTCTTGGTTGTAGATTAAATACATACCACCTTCATTAATTACGTGAATACATACTATTTGAATATGAGTATTTAGGACCATATATATGTTTTTTTGTGTATAAAGTTAGAAACATGATCACGTTGGTTCTTTTTGCTAGGCAAGTTCCTTATATTTTCTTAAAATCTCTAAATTATATGGATGTATAAACGATGTACGTGTTTTAATTTTGGTGTTTGCTTTTAGATTTCTCATTGAAAATTTAGAATGATAATAATAAATAAATAACGATCTAAAGTCTTTAGTTAATATTTAATAATGTTGTTATGATTTTGCATGAGTTGTATGAATCGATTCCACTACTAATTTATTTTATTACGGATGCTTTTCGCCTCATATTTGACTTTGAACATATATGACATGATCTTAATTTTAAGCATCTAATCTAAGTATTAAATATTTAAATAACCTATCACTTTAAGAAAAAAACAAAACAAGCGTTTAAAGCATATTCTCACGAACTTGTATTAGTAACCTCAATGTATGGTATTTAATTATTATTATTGAGTTTGTTTTTATTCTATTGTTCATAGTTTAATTTCTATAACTACTCGTCAAATTAGAAAATGTCAGGATTTTTATTTTTATTTTTCAAATTAACAATTCTACGCTAGTTCTACTATTAACTATTCAAGCTAACATACAATGCGTTAGTTATAATGATATAAACTAGGTTTTGGCGTCGCGTTGATGCGAGTTTTAATATAGCCCTAAACTAAAATCAAAATGAAGGTTCGAAACCACAAAATCAGCAAAATACACAAAGTAAAACACATTAAAACCCAAAATCCATAACACACCAAAACATGCAGGATCCAAAATCTAAACCAAAGCCCAACACCATACATAAAACATACGAAAATCAAAACCGCAAGAAAATGACACGGTTTAAAATAGAAAACCGACGAAAATCAAAGCCCCGAAAAAAGCAAACAAAAGGAAAACCTAAACCTTAATAGTGAGAATCGTCAGGGTATCGATAACGAAAGAAAAAAAGCAGGAACCAGGAGAAAGATAATGCCAACAAACCCTATAAACGAACATAATCGAAAACACATTAAAAACACGTGTCCAGACACTAAAAACCCACAAAAAAACCCACACCCTCAAACCTCGATCCAAAACAAACCTTATAAAAACATAAACAAAAAAACAAAAAAAAACACCAACCAAATATATAAATAAGAATAGATAATACATTAGTTAGAATTTGTCACATGGTTAGGCAATAATTACATAATACCTAGGAGGTTTTCATTCTACCTTTTGATTTTTGCCTAGTTCTTACCTCTTCCTTCCTTTTATAAACTATTATAATTTTAAATAATATAAATTGTAAAGAAATACAAAACATTCAAATTAAAAAAGATAAAGAACTACAACCTATGTATAATAACCAAAATTTTAGTTACATGTTTGAAACTTTTTTGAACCTAAATTAAGATCCATTTATAATCTATTCAAATTTATCGTGAACAAAGTCCTAAAAGTTATGAAGACATCATGATTGTATATTTGTATCTAGGCTTTTACTATACGTATCAATATACAAAACATAATTAAAAAAACTTCACAACAAGGGTATTAAGACTAAATATTAGAGGTGTAAATTAGTATTAAAAAAAGTCAAAGTTGGAACTGAACCAAAGAAGAATTATGAATTCGAATTTGGGGTTTGGAATAATTAGTATCCAAACCAGATCCAAATTTCAGTTTTTATTTATTTCTTATACCGCCCACATATGCGAATTAGAATATATTTTTTATAAAAATACGGGTTTTTATCACTTAATTCAGATTATTTATCTTTTTTGGCTTTTCTCATAAGTGTGCTTTATTAAAATTTTCAGATTTTAAATGGTCTTTAAATTATAATTCAAATTCAGTCCGAATTTTGTTTTAAAAAAATTCAGTAACAAGAAAACAAATCAATTGGCACCTTTAATAAAATGTGTATGCAAGATCACTTGACAGTTGACAACACGAGACAAATCTTTACTTCGAATCTTAAGAAGATCATTTACCTAAGATATACCCAAAGATATACCCAAACACACCGTAGAAAGATAACATGAGTAAAAATATTTAAAAACATATTTTTAGAATTAAGTTTTGACCACCGTATTCTTAGGGTGGTATTATTGTTGCCTTATGATGTATAAAAAGCTCAAATTCCCTTTTTCTAAAGCATACTCATCCTAGTACAAGAAAAAAAAAATCTAATCATCGTACTCTCGCGGTAAAATTGGATCGTATGTTTGTGTTAAAGTTATCTCTTTCATCAGTTTATTTGTTAAACTTCATGTCAAAGTTATCACATCAATTATATATATTCGTCCTCTTTCATGTTAAAAGGATAAAATAAATTCTTCTGATGTAACATTTAAAAGTGAGCATCTTAAAAATTAAGAGGAGGCGTTGCATATCTAGGGGTGATAAGTAATGTAGGCCGTGGGTGCGTCTAGCAAATTCCCTACATAAACACGAGTTAAAAATAATATTATTGTTCAAACTTATTAAGCTAAGTTTAATCTTAAAATACAAAGATAAAGACCCAATGGAGAAATAAAGTGAAAGTCCATAGTATTTTGTTTTCGAACTTTTAGAAAAGTAAAGTAACAAGAACATTAAAAGCAATAAAATTTGATCGAATATGAATAGTTACGGATTTAGAGTGTTTTTTTTTGTTTGGATGCTAAAAATAAAGAATGAGAGACAAGGTGTTAACGTGATATAAGGTGTTTGGTTTACAAGTAAAGTTATAAAGTGAGGTTTGATTTGCAAATGAAATAAATACAAATACACCTATATAAGATAAACAGTCTAGATAAAAATAAAATTATTTAAAGAAATATATATTTCTATGTCAAAATAAAACTAGAATTAAAAAGTTAAAAAATAAAAGAGAAAGATGGATTGCAGAAAAAAAAAAGAATATCATGTTTCTTTGAGCAAGGGAGACCATAATACAATATGCAAGCCGAGTCATTTGTAAGACATTTTATATTTGTTTATAAAAAACTTGAATCTAAGCGTGACATAAGCTTATGAAAGCTCCGACTCTACTAGTTTACATCAATTTATAATTTACCTCTCCTTTTATCTTAAAGTTATACACATACTCAAACCATATTTAGGAACTGAACATGTCTTTATCAAAGGAAAATCTTCAAAATGATCAAGTTGGGTTATGTTTTTATAAAATAGTCATTCACTTTTTACTAAAAAAATATAGGCTAAATCGTACCGTGAAAAGTTAGGTTAGATCTAAGTCCTTTGCAACAAAAATAGACTAAATCGTAGTCGGTTATGCTAAATCTCAAGCGTTTGTAACAAAATAAACAAAATCTTAGCCTCAGAAACAAATGGGTTAAATCTTAGTTGTAAAGCTAAAATGTATATGATTTTTAAACATGTTTTGATTTGATTGATTGTTTCCGTAGACCCATAATACTTTTCAAAGTTTTTTGAAGTTTTTTAATAGACTAAGTTTTAACATTCCGAAGTGGCGGAGCCTACTTGACATTCTCTAATTGGTTGATTTTGAATATGAATAAGCTAAAAATCAAAGTTAATTTTAAAAATATCAAAAACCAAGGGTCATTTTAATAAAACAATCTACATTATCATTTTATGGATTTTCCCCTTTGTTAAACATAAATCAAAATATTATCATATCACCCACTTAGAGAAATAAAACCATAAATTTGTTTGTAACTGAAAAAAAAAATCAACATTAAACATGCGATGGAGATGGCATAGTGTCTATTAAATTCACAGAAGTTTTAATATTATTTGTTCTTTTGCACCTCCACCAGCTGTTTCTTGTTTTCTTCTGCACACTTCTTCTCCACCCTTCGTCCCCAATCACACTTTTCCAAACCCTTTTCAATAATAATAATAATAATAATAATAATAATATAATAATAATAATAATAATAATAATAATAATAATAATAATATAATAATAATAATAATATAATAATAATAATATAATAATAATAATAATATAATAATAATAATAATAATAATAATAATAATATAATAATAATAATAATAATAATAATAATAATATATATAATAATAATAATAATAATATAATAATAATAATAATAATATATAATAATAATAATAATAATAATAATAATAATAAATAATAATATAATAATAATAATAATAATATAATAATAATATAATAATAATAATAATAATAATAATATAATATATAATAATAATAATAATAATAATAATCATATAATAATAATAATAAATAATAATAATATAATAATAATAATAATAATAAATAATAATATAATAATAATAATAAATAATAATAATAATAATAATAATAATAATATAATAATATAATAATAATAAATAATAATATAATATAATAATAATAATAATAAATAATAATAATAATAATAATATAATAATAATAATAATAATAATATAATAATAATAATAATAATATTATATTATTATTATATTATTATTATATTATTATTATTATTATTATTATTATTATTATATTATATTATTACTACTATTACTATTATTATTATTATATTAAAGCCTTCACCCACCTCCAATTTCATCTATTTAACCACCCCTCTTCCTTCAACACAAAACCTCTTCAAACCCTTGTGTTCATCCTCAAATCCTTCACAAACCCGTTGATCGTTTGTTCGTTCGTCAATCGATCAATCGATCATATACTGAAATCGCGCATATCCCTCATATTTTTCAAATTCACTTGGTTTCATGATCAAATTTGGTTACATAGATGTTACATATTAATGTCTCCGGTTCTTAGTGAAATCCTCCGGTCCGGCTTGACTATCAACTCCTCCCTCCGTCGCCGGACCCATCTCGTTCAATCTTTATCCGTCGTCTTCCTCTACTGGTTCTACGTGTTTTCATGAACTATATCACTTCGTATTAGTAATTTACATCTATATATATTTTTACAAATTATAAGTCAGATTTAGATAAGGTCATTAATATTACTATTGCTATTACTATTATTACTATTGTGTTATATTGTTTGTTGTCTCTTTTTAGTTTGTGTTGCTTAAGTTAATATTGTTGTTAATTTTCTTATGGCATCATCAAGTGGTAGTGGTAATTCTTCTCAGATCCACAACTCCGGATCTGAAGAGGAGTTGATGGATCTGAGAAAGAGAAAAAGGATGCAGTCGAACCGCGAATCAGCTCGAAGATCCCGAATGAGGAAACAGAAGCATCTGGATGATCTGACTGATCAGATCAACCAAATCAAGAAAGATAACACGCAAATTCTCACCACCATTAACGTTACCACACAACAATTTGTTCAAATCGAAGCGGATAACTCGGTTCTACGCGCCCAGATGGACGAGCTTAACCAGAGGTTAAGCTACCTCAATGAGATCATCAACCTCATGGACAACAACAACAATAATAATCTTGCATCAATTCATTGCAATTATGGGGTTAATGGGATGTTGGAGTTTGAGAATCATCATGATGTTATGAGTAATTTTATGAATAATCCTTGGAACTTGATGTTCATCAATCAGCAACCAATCATGGCTGCTACAGAGATGTTACAGTACTAGTGGGTGATGCATGTGGTTGTACTGTACAACTAGGGGTAGGTTAGGTGGTGCATTATTGGGTTGTACTTTTAGTTTTGATTGGTGGGTGATGATATATGGTTGAGTTATTGGGTGGCTGTTTGTATGTTGAAATGAAGCTTAATGTGTTGAGTGGAGAGGGGAGAATAATGATATAATGATATTATGTTAGCATTGTTATTTTTATAAAATATTGTTATCTTGAATAATGATATTATGATAGCATTCTTATGTTTAAATGAGCCATTAAGAAATATTTGTGTGTTTTTGTTATTGAATTATAAGTTAGTCTTAGAGTAAATCTATCCCAATTATGCGCTTTTAGTAATTAGTGATTTAATGGAAATCATTCAATCTGATTTTGGTATTTTGTGGTGCTTTTTAATGTACTAAAGTACATGAAAAAGTCTCTCAAGTCAATTTTAGCATATTAAAATTCTCAAACTTCTCTAAATACACTTGTTTGTGAATTATTTTGAAATTTTGACTTTTTGTACCTTTAACCTGTTGAAATTGATAAAGGGCGCTCAATTCTTTTTGGAAAAAGAAGCCATAACATATTATTTGTCAATTATTTGATAACAAGTCAAGTCATATATATATAACATATTTCTAGAATTTGAATAGCTTTATTTATAAAAATGATAAAGTATACTCCTCTTTATGGTATTAATTCTCTCATTTATTAAACATAAGTTTTTTTATAAAAGATAAATAAATTTAGTGACTTTAATAAACCAAACTAAAAAAATACTCAATTGCATCTATATACGAGTGAAATAAACATAGTTTACTGGTCAATGTACTATAAAAATAAACAATGAACTTAATTATATAATAAAACAATGAAACTTCATTAGTTGAATCCAACATTAACTCTGCCACATATATTATTATCAAATTGTTCTAAGATATACAACACAAGTGGGCTACGTAATGCGGGTTTACAAGTGGTTTAAGAATTTGTTTATAATACCTCGTTTTCAATCACAAAAATATGATTGATTATTAATCAATTTATGACAAAAATGTCTTATTATATAGTCTTGTCTTTTATCAAAAGGAATC
Organism: Flaveria trinervia; assembly: GCA_025506515.1. Classification (NCBI taxonomy): domain Eukaryota; kingdom Viridiplantae; phylum Streptophyta; class Magnoliopsida; order Asterales; family Asteraceae; genus Flaveria; species Flaveria trinervia. The sequence continues at coordinate 5,504,282 of CM046456.1, read as the reverse complement.
TATGACGATATTAATAATTGATGTATGCAGTTTGATTTCACATACATTAGATTTTTGTACATTAAGCAAATATATAAAAGTCATCACGAAATGAACTTCAAGTCATCTACTACTGTTGAATTTATATTAAATTACTACAATAATGTAAAAAGCACTTCATATATAGTTCATATTCTCTATGGCCTACCTTTGCGTGACAATAGGGCCACTAGCTACTACGGACCAAAAGACAAGCGTGACTCAAATCAGTCGATATGATATGAGGTGATGTCACCAAACGCTATGATTTGGTAATTATATAATTTGTTGTGAGAAACTTAATCCTAAAATGGCAATGGGGAAGAAATGTTAATAATCAAGCGTTGGATTTTAAAGTGATAAGGAACGTGAATGAAGATGGACAAACTTGTTAGGAAGATGTTTCATTTAATATGATTATAATTTATAATATGGTTGAAATTTTAAATGATAGAAAAACCTAATTAAACGAATGTATGCCCTTATTTTGAATTCCCTATATTTTTAGGAATTTTCCTTCGTTGTTTTTCTCTACCTGTATGACCATGACATACAACGCTTCAGTTTCAATACTTTATTGGTATCTCCGCCCCGGGGGGTTGGGAAGTGGGGGGGGGGGTATAAGCACCGTCTTTCCATCTCCTCGACACCACTTTGCCATACTGAAGTCACACCCCTTACCCATATGTTCACGTTTGATGAAAATATGAAGGGTATCATGCTTGTGAGGGAATCATCTTCTTCATGAATCATGAGTAGTATCATCTTTGTCTAGTTTAATAATTTTCATATTAATTTTGAATTTTAAAACTTTTATTATAAATTTATTATAAGCATTCTATCATCTTTGTAAGGGATGTCATATCATCTTTATCGTGAGAGATATTGCTGAGGTCCAAGTGGTTGTGAAGGACTCATCACTTATAGAAAGAAGTCAAGTTAAGAATGAACAGGGTATATTTAAATATTAGAGAAAATAGAAGTAGTTAAATTATAAATCATTATAAAGTAGATTTTGAAATAAATATGAGCATCTTAATTTATGAATTTAATTTAAAACAAGTTTCAACAAATCTTAATATCAAGATAAGTGAAACAATAAACAACCTTTAATATTTTAGAATTTTAACTGTCCTCTTGTGCGCATTTTGGTGATAGATGTATTTACCTCAGTGATGATAAGGGTTCAAATAATCTTGCAGTGTACAAATTTAATAGTGCTAGGAAAGTTAACAGGAGAAGGTTATGTGCTGTAATTTTTTTTAATTTAACCCAATATGATCTAAAAGACTAAAACAACATACTTTTATTAAAAACTAGCCTCGAGCTAGCAAAAAACCACACATACAAGGCATGAAAGCATACGGACTCGATTAGTCTACTAATATGCATTATACGTCGTCGTGTGTTAGTGAACTATTAAGCCTACATCTAGTCATGTTATACCATAACAACTTAATAACTATAGTATGTTAGTATTCAACTAACGACACTTAATAGTCATTGTCATGTGTAATAAGTTGTTTTCGTAACTTATTAATAAGTTGTATAATGATAAATCCATAACTAAAATAGTTAGTTAATGAAGTAGTTATTTTAGCCTACTCCTAGTCATATTAGATCATAATAAGTCATTTATGTGTTAATGAATTATGTATATCTTTTTTTTGAATGACAGGTTAGTGGTAATAGTTAGTTAATGAATCATGTTGATGATATGTCCAATCAGCTTTAATAGGTCTTGTGATATGTCAATGGGTTTTTTTAGCCTACAATAGTCATGTTACATTTCTATAGCTTATGAGAAAGATTCAGATACTTTTGGATGATTTTATCTTTTTAAGAATCTTAGAGACAAGCTACAATTGCCGTATTGTATTACATTTCTAGATCTTAAATAAACAGATATTTAAAAAATAAAACATTACACTAAACTCTTGAAATAAGCCTTCCACGCTAGATATGTTTTTTTACTCAAAGATTCATATACACAATACACTAAACACTATCATTATTGAACGATAAAGAAAGGTTACTATTTTGAAGGCCGGTAATTTCCTAGTGAAGGCCCAAGACGGGGTACAGGCCCAATTATTCAAGAAAGTGGGTGGGTTAAATCAATGATCGGAGTGGTCATCAAGTAATCTAATTAACTCTAGTTACCTCTTAGGGTCGGGTCCGGGTCGGGTACACCAAGAGGTAACTAGGGTTAATTAGATTACTTGATGACCAACTCGGGTTAATTAGATTACTTGGTGACCAAGTCGGGTTAATTAGATTATTTGATGACGAGGTCGGATTATTAGTATAAATAAATTATCAGAGTTAAAGGTTATGTATGAGGGTATTGTAATCAAGGTTTTTTGAGTTATGTTTTCGAGTTCTCTAAATTGTGTGTTTATGTTTATTGTTTTTTGTGGTTGATATCGATTCAATCTTTGATATTTCACTAAATGACTCTTTGGGTAAGTCTTCATTTCATTACAACATAAATCAGCCTATGAAATTTGTATTTCACACATCAACGCACATGTAAAAGTCTCCATCTAATGAAATATATCATTAGAACCTTGATCACATGTGAAAAATCTACCTACACTCCAATCTCTTTTGGGTATCGATGGTAATTTTGATTCTGAAACCACCAATACCCACAAAAGACTTGCAAACACATTAGCACACATAGATCTTCAACATCATATTTGACACATTTTACTTCCAAAAGTAAAACCGCCCAATTATAACAAACACTAGGTGATATCGATTAACACTGCCCTCACATAGAGATCAATAAAGAAGAATGTGACAACCAAAGTGCACAAGGTACTAATAATAATTTCAACATATTTGTGACGACAAAGGGTAGTTGCATTTGTTGTCAACCAACAACTGATTAATTTTATTTCACTATTTGTTACAAATTGTAGTAAAAAATTTACAATTATGACAATGTTTATAAAGCTTGACAAAAAATCTTACCTGAAACATTATCTTCATAGTTACAGATGGATCATCGAGGGACATTATGACAAGTACAGGAAAAGTTCCCTCACTAATCTCCTAGGGATTATCAACAAAAAATGTTTAAAATTATGATTTACATTTTTTGAGATATTTAAAATTATATTTTACCTTTTATAGGATTTGACCTATCTATTCCCGATCTGTTTTAAATCGTTGGGAGATTACCAACAGATGTATAAAAAATATACATTTTTTCTTTCTTTTCTGTACTATATGTCAATGATTCGTCGAATCATCAAAGGAAATAAAAACCTTTATGTTAAAATACCGTATTATTTGGTAACTTAACTAATAATTTTTTCAATAAATATATTCACATAGCCAGCTCACACATCACATGCAAAACCTTCCAATCTATGCAAAACTAACTTCAAATCAAATCAAATATTATATGACGAACATCGATCTGCATATGTCGTTCTATTTAAAGCAAAAGAAACATGTAAAAGTTAAGTCAATGATACTCACAACGTGCAATGCATGGCTTTATAGATATTCTTGAAAAACAAGAAGCACATATTAGTATATTACCCAACAAATTAAAAGTTTTAAGTGTAAATTCACAAACCGTATCCACACGTTTGTAAGACTTTAAGCCTTAACCACTTGTCTGATGACACGTGACATAATTATTTACATGCTAAATTAACCTTATTAATTTTTTCACTAGCAAAAATCTATAGTAAACACACGTTTTGTAGTATATGGGTGTCTATATATATATATATATATATATATATATATATATTTTATCATATGTTGGTAAAATGTCTTAATTATCTTCATTGTATAATGCAGATACATACAGAAAATAAATACAGCTAACCTACCTCTCCCACCAAGCATCAGCACCACCAATTAATAATAATATTATCAAATATGTCATTCAACAACAACCAACTCCCCTTAACCTAAAGCTCCTCATCATTTATTGTTTCTGCTGTTTTTGCATTATTAAGTGAAACAAATAACTAACTTCATATCTGTTTGTTTGAAAGACTCTTGATGACACTTATATATGTTGTCTGTTATAGACACTTGATCAGTTGACCTAAGGAGTTATGGAAGACTTTGCAAAGGTTTATCTAGTTGTGTCTGGAGTGATCTCATGGACAAGTGCATTCTTGTTAACACGAAAGATTTTCGCGAAAAGGTCTTTTGACTTTTGTAATCGTGTCGTTTCAACGATTCATGCTTTGGTTGCAGTGTACTTGTCTGCTAAATCTGTTCAAGATTGGAGTTGCCCGGTTTGTCCCTTGGCGTCGAATTCTTCCCCTCTCCAGGTTCAATTAATTTGTTTTATCGCGTTGAAAGTTTATTACTTTTGTCAAAATCTTGAAGTTGTGGTGTTGTTTTCTTGAATTTTGTTATGGGCAGATGAAGGCTTTAGGAGTTACTCTTGCTTATTTAATCTATGATTTAGTATGTTGTTTGTTTGACAAGAATATAAAGATTGATAATTCAGTTCATCATTTAGTTAGCATTGTTGGAATTGCAGCAGGCCTTGCTTATGAAAAGGTAATCTTTAAATAACATAAATTCAAACTGGATTTGGATAATCTAAAATATAATCATTGACCCATAATAATCCATACTGGTGATTTGATCAATGAGACTCTAAATTTCACTTTATTGCTAAAGACAGCATAATTTTCATGATTTACACTCGATTTCCACTAGATTTCAACTTGATTTTGCTATAGATATGCTTCCCTATTTCGTCAAAATCATCATCTTGAGTGAAATTGAGAGGAAATCAAGTCTAGAACTATGATTATTATGCAAGTGGCGTTGCTTTTGCATTGAAAAGTGAAAGTTAAAAATGTCATTGGTTAAACCGTTAGTATGGATTATTATCGTAATGTGATACTTTATCATGAAATGTATTTGGGATTCCATATTTTGAAAAGTGCCATAAATACTCATGTGTAGTGTGGATCAGAAATGGTGGCTGCATTATGGATAACAGAGATATCTAGTCCATTTCTGCATTTAAGAGAGCTTCTCAAAGAGCTTGGTTATAAAGACACTGATCTCAATCTAGCAGCTGATGTTAGTTCCTTTTACTTTCACAACTCTTAATCAAACTTTCCTACCAAAATTTCAATATTTCCTTTCGCGTTATGTCATTCGCTAAAATGATGTTAATGTTTGTTGATTTGATTTGATGTCAATGTTAATGTTTTACAGGTTTCATTCGCGGTGATTTTCACACTTGCAAGAATGTGTGTTGGACCATATCTCTGTTATGTTACACTAACAGCCCCGAATCCTATTCTCATCAAGGTATAACATTTTAGTACTCACTTGTTCAAGAACTTTAAGGTTGTATGCATCAATGAGTTGTTCTATACGCCTTACATTCAAAAGAGTCTTGTAGACCTTCGTCGAGCTCACTTTTGAATTTTTTTGGACCATTTAAAGTGAACTAAGTTATATTTTTTGATTGTGTGCAGGCAATGGCCTTTGGACTTCAGTTAGTCAGTGCTTTCTGGTTCTACAAGATTGCGAAAATGGTGAAATACAAGTTGATTAAGAGATCTACATCCAAAGCGAGTTAGCTCTAGGCGTAAGTAGACAATTGCTATGCATTTTTATGTGTATTTGGCCTTTTTGTCACGTTTGATGTAATCAGATTTTCAAGAAATGCGAAAAGAAAACACAATTTCATCAAGATTAACTTAGCTTATAGTAGTTTGAACAAAGTATATGTTTGTGACACTTAGAAAAAACCATAATTTAGTTCATTAGAAACTAAGGTTTCCAGCATTACAAGAACATAGAGAACTTACATAAAACCATATCATACAACTAATGAGATTATAGCACGCGTTGTTTTATAGTTATAGTTAGTTAGTTAGTCCTACGACAATTCTTCCTCACTTCACCGTTATCACCAAAGAGGGGATTAATATTTCCCATTTTAACCATTGACCTCGCAAACTGGTCAAAGAATAGAGCATCATCCTCGGCGAATGCCTTCACCAGAAACATAGTTTCTTCTACATTACCGGTCAAAAGAACTTGATCAGAAGTTAAAAGTCCTTTCCCCAACATTATGAGCTTGAAATATGTGTTATCAAATTGTGCAGGAGATGCAAAATCTAAAGGAGAAATGTTGTTATCACCGCCCGTGTTTGGGCAAACTGTTTTTAAGTCATTGTAGAAGGTCACCTCCAGAGTTGAATCTGGTTGATTGTTTCCATCTTGATTGTATAGTCTTTGCTTAAATGTAGTGCATCTAGCCATTCCTATGCTATGAGCTCCTACAACAAAAGGGAAAACATCAAGAATGAAGAAATCGAAAAATGTTCTTTTGTATAATCCGCGAAGATTTCATGTATATTGCGAGCGTTGTAACTAACCAGAAAGAGAGACCAAGTCAACTTCATCAAGGCCTTGACGTCGGAAAAGTGTTATAAGGTTTTGAATGGTGGAGTTTGGCGGAGGAAGGTTGTTGTTTGCGCCGCTTAGACTTGCTTGCATTGCATCCCTCCTTCCTAACGGCAGTTCCCAATTCGGTCCACCGCTCTGTGATGTTTTCACAAGCAAATCTTCGTTAGTTAATCGGATATTCTTGAAACAAAATGAGAACTTCTAAAACTTTATAGTTTGTATATTTGAAAATGCTTACTAGAATAGTGGAACCTCGAGCAGCAAGGGCAAGGATGTCGGCACAAGAAACTGTCTGGGGACACGCTGCTTCTAGTTTAGACTTGATCTCGTCGATCACTTCGAATCCTCTAATTGAATTACTATTAGGCCCTGAGTTCTTTTCGCTTGCGAACAATGCACTATCATCCAACAAGACAGATGCATCACATCCCTAAGATAAATAAAAAAAACATATATATTGTGTGAATTCACAGTTAATCAAAACTCCATATAAATCTATGTGTATATAAGGTGTCGCGAAGATACTAATGTAATCGTAACCTGAACAAAACAATCATGAAAATGAAGCCTTAGTAAAGAAGCAGCCATCCTTGGATCTTTACCAATGGCACTCTCAAGAACAGACATGACAATGTCATTAGCTTGGGGACATGATAAACCGTAAAACTCTGGGAAAAGACCAGGATACCCTTGGCCACCGCCAAAAGACTGATCTCCACCGCCATTACCACCGCCGACACCCCATCCAAAGCTAAACCCTGGAAAAGCAAAGCATATTGTGGAGGAAGCGAGCAAAACCATTAGCGTGAACGTAGCGTAGAGAAAAGAGGCCATCATGCAATGACCCTAATAGGGTTTACTTTGTGAGAAAAGATTGCATGCATGATATAGGGAGTAAATAACTTGTGTTTATAAAGAGTTAGTTCAAGATGAAGAACCTACTACCGCTTTTAACAAACAAATATATCCAGTAAAATCTCACTCAAATAGCAGGGACTGTGAACCTACCACCACTCCTACCAAACCTAATGGCCACTAGTAGGTTTCTATGACCATTTCAAGATGCATATATACTTTACATAGTACCCTTTTTGAAATGGCCAATGAGTAAGTGATTCTGGTGAAACAATCACAAGTTCTCAAGATGATCTTACAGAAGCTTAAAGTTGAGTCTACGGAACAAGTTAGGTTTGATGACACAAGTTCAGAAGAAAACATGTTATAGTTGATAAACATAATCACAATAAAACTTAATCTATGTAACTCCTAACTAATAAATATTGTATCTGATCATAGCTACTATATTTTATCTGAAAGTTTTAAGGAGTGGTTGTTATTTCAGTTTTACCTACTCCAAGCTAAATATGAATCTTACTATGTCATCTTTCTGCCTTAGAATTGATTAATCTTGCCAAAAGTTGGGTATGACCACTTTTGCTTTATTCATCACAGCAACTTCCAAAAGCTTTTGAACAAAACAATGATACATGACAGATGAACACGTTACGTTTGAACAGTTTTTTGAACTGGTTAAAATGATAAACCTGATTGGGTTGGTCCACTAGGCTCGACTACTCATACACTCGTTGTTCTAATCAAATTATTGCGTTGTTTATCTTATAAAAACGAAATGTAAACCTTCATAAAAGCATCAACTTTAAAACTGTTCCTAGCTGTTAGTTTCGTAGTTATTTTGTAAAATCATTAGTTCATATGTGCAATTGTATTAGTGTACATGTGTATACCCAACCAGCTTGATGCTTTAGCAATAAAGACTAGCATTATAAGGCTATTGATATTTGTTAGATATTTTAGTGTAATTTGATTGACTAACGACTAATTTGATCATAATATCCATCAAATAAGTCACGAGGGAGCGGGGTCCAAGGGGCAACGCTGCAGCGCCCTTGGGAGCGGGGTCCAAGGGGCGACGACCCCTGGTTGGGATCGCACTATCAGATCAACTTGAAAATTTTTTTTTTTGGTAACAATTGTTTTATTAAAAATGCACGAATATTTGATTTTCCCGAAATTTCATATGTGAAATTCGTTAAAGTGTAAAATGTGAATATGAAAACTACCTCCGGCAATTTTACCCCTTCCTTGCAAAGGCTGATTTCGAAACATTTTTGGTCATTATGTATTTCTTTGGTCCTTGAAACACACACAAAACCACATACTACGTTTTTTTATTTTGAATTGTATCCGATTGAGATATTCGGATGAACCACCGAATAATTTCGATCTGAAAGTGATTTTCACGATTCTTAGATTATCCAATTTGTTTATTTGAATTTTCCTACAATATGCACCATCATGTGCATGGCCAAGCTAATTTCCAAAATGACCGGTGTACCGAAGTTCTCCCTTCATCCAAATTATCAATGAACTCTTGTAGTGTTTGAAGTTTCAAGCTTGGTTACTCTGTATCTTCATTTCTTGAGCTTGAGTAGATTTATAAACTTATTTACAAATTTCAAAATATTGATATCCAGTGACGAAGGAGAAGAAAGGAGTATAGATAGTAAGTGATGAAGACACGTATCCAATTCATTTTTTTTACTTTCAACTTACTTCTGGTATATTTTTTTTCCAATTTTTCATTTGTCATCATGTATCGTTTGGTGAATATGATGCCTTATTTTCATTAGTTAAATTACTAAATAATAGTTACCACAGCGACGTAAAATATTTAACACAGGGGCGTAAAGACTTGGTCAGCATACTTATCTTGTGTTTATTAAAGGGCGGGTAGGCAAGTGAATGCTCATAGTTTTAGTTAGCATAAGTTTACGGTTGGGAATGTTCGGGATACCACGTAGTTATGGCATACCTTCTGGTCTTTCACATGATTATAAGTTGAACTTGCTGGTTTAGACCTCACCTCCGTTATACCGTCATGTATTTTAAACAAGTTTAAGGATCTTAATACGATACTAAATACATTGGAACCTAAACCTAAAAAACTAATTCATGATAGTCAAATTAGATGAATGAAACAGAGAACCATAAATTAGAAAGGAAAAAAACAGAGAAAAAATATAACTCTCTTGTGAGCTTGCATTTTCATAGGGGAGAAAATGCTTAGCACTTTACAAACTACATCCATCATAATGCATTCATTGATTGTTGACTCACTGCCATACCAATTTTCACCAGAGACCCAAAGCTCAATCTCATCATCCTTTTCATTTTATTTTATCAGATCACGGTGGATGTTATACTTTATCGTCATGGAACCACCATCTAGTTTCCTTGGGAGATCTCCCATTCCTGCAGTTCTTCACGTAGCGTTCATCATCAGCTGGGCGTTGCTGTCACACCAAAAATGTTAGCGTTGTGAACTCTGAGTTTGAAAAGTTTAAAGGTTAGAATGTCGAGAGAAGAGATGGAGTGATGGTAAGAAAACGAACCTTAGATGTAGAGCTTGATAACATGGAGACGATGCTGATGCATACGGAACTGACTGTCATGGCAGGAGACCATGAATCATACAATATATCTGCAACAGTAGCCAAAAGCCCCCATCAAACAAACACCAATCAATAAATATATATACATATACATGTATAATATAATAACGTTTATATGTAACTATGTAAAACCATAAGAAATATTATTATTATATAATTATAGATATAATACAAACGTTAAAATAACAATTAGTATTTTACATATAATTGTAATTACATATATATTTTATATATGTACAGAAATAACAAAATAATATAAACGTGTATACACACATATGCATATAACAAAAGTCAAGTTCCGCTGGAGTTACTCATGAGCAAACTAAAGCTTGACACAAAAGGCTCGAAACGAGTGATCTCAACCTTGGATTCTCCTCAATTGGTTCACACTCCTAAGTTTTTTTTTACAAAATAATAGATGGAAATTCACAAGTTGCAAAAGTAGAAACCAAAGTTAAAATGCAAATCAAAACTTCAATTTATAATTGCAAAAGTGAAACAAGTCATGTTTTCCTGATAGTAACATGGGCACACCAATGAAAAGTAAAGCATGATAAGACCAAATTTGTTAGGTTTTAACGTGCATTTACTTAGATATTCAACTTCTTTTGTTGATTAGACTTTAAATACGCACAAACATAGTCCACCGTATATAAATGCACACTAGTCTACTTATGTTGTTAAATTTCTAGAATTTTGTTATTCAGCATTCATGTTCATTGAAACGCAAGTAGAAGGCCTAAACAGTACGTACTTGAAAGACGGTAGAATATAGCAGGAGACAAGGACAAATCATCTAGTCAACTGCTTTCTACCACTTACTTCTCATACATGACTATATGTGTTTTCAAAACTACAACTTGTATCAGCTAACCCAATTATGAGAATGGTGCATTTACTGTCTACCCATTTTCTATTGGATGTGATACACGGCTAGTTATGCTACATCTACCATCTACCCATTTTCTAATGAATGTGATATACGACAAGTTATGCAACATCTACTGTCTACCCATTTTCTATTGGATATGATATAACTTTTAAAACTAGTTACCCTCTACTGAAGTAATGTATAACCTGGGGGTACCAGTAAAAAGTTACATATTTTCTTCTCTTTAAAAGCAAACACATGCTTCTCAGACTAATTAATACATTAAAAATATAATATTGTTAAACTCAGAAATACAAGACTACAAAATTAAGGTCCAATCTATTTCGGCGATTTAACATATTTGCGGGTCCCCTGTGCACAAAGTGAGAAGAAAAGAAGATGAGATGGTGGGTTCCATTTGCTTGATGCAATGAATGGGCCCTAAATAATGGAAACTAATACAACAACCATTTTAAGCTGCAAGCCATCATCTTTAATTTAAATTATCTAGTTACAACTTGGAGTGGTCACCACCAACCTCCCCCATAATGGCTTATTCATTTTTATGCACGTAATTCAAATGTTCAAAACCTATAACCATTAGCTGCAGCACAGAAAGTAACTGTATTAAAGGCAATCACTATAATGTAAAGTCTCTGTTATATAAAACTGACTCTCAGATGCCCAAAACTCAACAATAACACATAAGAATAGTTCTGGTCTGATGTTAACTGTTAGTCATTATAGTCCTAATGCACATGAAGCAACAACAATACGGTCTGATGTTAGCTGTTAGTCATTATAGTCGTAACGCACATGAAGCAACAACATTTGGTTGTCAATGCTAACTGCTAAGCTAGAGATTTATAAAACATAATCAGCAGGTATGACAAATAAGGAAACAAACCTAAACAAATATGACCGTTGCTGTAAATGTGTGGATGAAGTGGAGCTGGAGGAACAAAAACAACCTGTCCAACCAACATAGTAAAACATAAGTAACATCAATGATTATTAATCTGAAATAAGAAACCGGTTACAGTGATTAAAAACACTCCTAAACTTCCACAAGATCGAACAAACAACCTAACATCATGTTTGTAACAAACTACATCCTACATGACATGCTCTTTTATAACATAATACCCATCAAAGCATATTTCCACATACTAGAATCTGTACCTCATAAGAAATGATTTTAAAGGAAAATCATAACACTTTCAAAAAGACAACCTAACAACAATTATCAATTATAACAATCCAGTTATAGAAAGATGAAACTTATCATCTTCTACATTACAAAATCAGGAACCAACACGCGATTATGTCTCTTCGTCTAAAAAACCTCAAATTCTACCATTCCACACACCCGATCCCCTCTAACTCCAACACTAACAACAGTCAAACAACACATTTAGCACCTGTGGGGCTTCCATAGGGTAATGTTCAGGAAAATCAACTTGCAGCTGGAAAGTCTCATTAGCATACAAAGTCCCAGCCGCACCGTTGACCTCAATTATCCACCTTCACACCAAAAAAAACCAACCGAAATCAAACCATTAAACCCTAATCCAAAACAAATTCAACAAAAACAGTCATAACATAGGTTAACACTGTTAACACCGCACCTTTGGAGATTATCGGTGACCTTGTGTTTGAATCCCGCAGGTGGATTCACCTGCCATTCCATTAGCTCCTTCTGCAGACGATTTGTGGCGATCTTACTCAGTGCCTGCAATTCAATCAACAACAAGTGATCGTTAACGCGATAATCGTTCGTTGATTGGAAGATGAATCGCAAATTGCGTCGATTTGTTGAATTTATGAATGAATAGATGTGATTACTGATAGATGTAAGAGTATGTGAGTGAATATGTATGTATGTATGTATGTATGTATCTATGTATATACCTTGCGAGATGAAGCTGAGGGGGTCGTCATGGTTGATTGGGGTTCTAGAGAGAGAAGGGGGTGTTTTTGTGTGATTTGTGTGTGTTTTTGCGACGATCGGGTGACGATGTTGATGCTTCTAGAGAAGTTATGTTTCAGTTTTGACACGAATATTGTGATCGAGTGCAAGTATAAAGTATAAACCCAATAATTATGATCGCTTACAAGAACTTTTTTTTTTATTTTAAATGGAACCTGATGTACAAGACTCATTGAAGGGTCGGAGGATGTTAGGTTATTTTGTATTGTTTTACTATCATAGGCGAAGTTTTTATGAGGCTAGGGAGGCTTCCGCTTTCACTTTTTTTCTTTAGTAGTGTTAATTTTCGGTTTAATAGTCTAAATTTTCGGACTAGTAGTGGAAATTTTATAATAAATATAGAGTTTGCTTTCCTTAAAAGTTTACTTTTGTCTCCCGTCCTCTTAATGTGTGATTCAAGCTCCGTCGTTGTTTACTATCTATGGTTTTAAAAAACGTCAAATTAAACCAACATGGTAAATTGGGATGGTGGAGCCGTGGAGGAGACAAGATGTCTAGTTTGATGGGTTGGGAGGTGTTTATACCTTTTTTAACAAAATAAAATCATCATTTGTATTGAAATCTTAGAATGATAGCAATGGTTCATGAATATTATATACATGTTGAAAAGAGAACTCATGATTAGGGTCGTACAAACACACGTACGAATATAATCTAAGTCTATATAGACAAAGCTTATAGCATGAATGGGCACTGGTAAACCAGGTGCTTAGAGGTCGAAAAGCATTCATTAAAATAAACATGTTGCATAAGATATCATTCATTAATTACGTAGGATCTTATGCAATAATATCCATTATGCTGCATTAGCAACAATGTTGAAATTATCAATGAACTAATAAGTAAGTCGTTAATTGAAAAAAGAGCGACGGTTTAGTTAATATTAATTGCCTCTCATTTTCTTTTGCAAATGCTAGACTTCTTCATCTAACGCCTCCAGGTAACATATCTCCTTGTAATCTCATCTAGTAGGTAAAGACTCAAGCCTCTATGTCACGCCGGTCGCCGAATGACCATATATGCAGTCCCTATGCAATAGAAGAAGTGAGTGAGCAGCCACCAATGACATAATAAGATTCATTAATCGCTTAGGGCAAACTGGATTTAAATAATTTTCCTCTACAAGAAGAATAGCATTAAATTACCGTATAATTACTCATTTCTAGTGGCATTTACTATTACCATTAACTCCAAGTTTACTCTCATGTTAGAGGTTACTCACAACGGCACCCCTCATGGTTCACTATGATGAGACTAACGATGATCTTTCTTGCGAAAACTAGTTCAAAAGAAGTGCTTCAGATTATCCCGACAAAGTTTCCATCATTATACACCCTGATGCTAATTTTGGCTTTGACACATGTATAGCTGCTTATATTTTAAAACTAAAATAAGCAAGTAATTTATGTATCAGCCTACTTTACATGATATATTTTTAAGTTTCAAACAATATACCAATTCAAGCCTCAAATTGACAAACTGAACAATTTACTTCGATTTAAGCGACCATTATCGAATTCATCTTATGAAGTATGAAAAATATAAATAATGTTTGATAATGAAAAACTTATTTGCTAAAAAGTGACCCTATGTTCGAAAACTGTCCCGATTAAGTTGTTGTTTACGTGTACAAGTACATGAACACATTAATATTTCTTTTGAAAACTGTTGTCTTAAAAGCATAATGAATGAACATTTAAAAATAATTGCCACACAATTGTGCGAGAAAGTGAAAACTCTAAATTACTTTTGGAGGTATTTTGTGTACTACGAGTAGATAGGGAATCTTGATACAAATTTCTTGTTTGTTAAAAGTTCAAACTCATGATGAGTGTTTAGTCAGAAGGATTTTCTTGATCCGACGATCAGAGTTGCTCTTCGTGGGAACAAATTGTGTGCGTTCTACACTTAGCCATAAGGATTGCTTGCCACCTCACTTGGTATTGGATTTGGTCATTTTATTCGGGAAGAATCTAGTTATTACCTCTGATAAGTTGTAAAGTGTTTTAGTTTATACTATATCTACAATGATTTTTCTTAGTTTAGCAGGACAGGGTTCAACCGTCTACATTTAAGTCTAATTGAAAGTAGTTTATGGGATTAAATGAGGTATTACTGTTAAACAAAATAGTGCAATAGATGTCATGGATCACTAACCACTCATCCTTGCCCAACGATTTCTTCTCTCACAAAACCAACAAACTTCTCTCATGAACCATGTGAACGGAATTTATGCCCAAACTTTAGTTTACGTCATGTATCTAACCTATTAAACAGGTAAAAAGGCAACCTTAAATGAAACGGATCAAAAGTTGACAAGCTAAATGCATAGATCCTCCTAAATCACTTTTGGTTAAACTATTATTGAACTAATATGTATTTATTGTAATTATATTCGACATACTATTATATGTCAAAAAAGGTTCAGGTCAACCAGACCTAACCTCATTTTATCAGCACAAAAAGTTATTTACTTTGACCCGAGCCATTTCACTAGATACATTTACCTGACCCGCCCATTTATGGCACCTATAATCATAAAAAAATTTAACTAGAGAATAGTTTTAATCATAGAGGACAAATTAATAGTTTTACAGCAATTGATGTGAAACCAGATTTTAATTTGGAAGTTCTGAGGTCATAAATGAGAAGGGTTAAGAACCTCAAATGAATGTATGCGTCTGCAAATTTCAATCTATACATTAAATTAGCTAAAAATTTGGGACCTTGTGTCATACTAAACTCTCAATTTTACTTAAAAGGTCCCATCTTAAGCATTGTAGAAACAATCACTGATGCAGTGAAGCTGTATGTAAGAAAGTGAATTCTTGAAAAGTAATCATTCTTACCATTTTACAATGGTAAGCATGTATATGACAACTGAGATAACTCTCTTTTTCATCAGTTTATATCGTTACTTGCACAGACAGAAGTCACAGAACAAGAAATTAATTATTCAGCACCTGTTTCCTCCACCGACTTCTTGTACTCTGGCTTGAGTTCATATGTTCCTTGATTGGTTCCTCGTTTATTGTACACACAAAGCTCATTCAAAATCTCTTTCAAGAATTGCTATAACAGACATCAAAATAACTCATTATTATTATAACAAATGGAAAACTGCTTACGGAAAACCAAAGAATATCAATAGTGCTTACTGCTGGTTGATCAGTTTCTACAACCAACTGCTTTAAAGCCCAGTTAGGTTGTCTCTCAAAAAGCTTAAACATGATATCCTCCAACTCTCCGCGATCTCTTCTAGTTCTTTTGACCTCTGGTCCCTTACTGGTGCAGCCTTTCTCTTTTCCTGGATATGTAAACAAAGTTAAGAAAGAAAAGAAGGTAAAACTTCGAGTCTACATACATTAGGAATGTGCAATTGCATACCTTAGAATTGGAAACAATTAAACCAACCATTCCAGGCATAGGCCTCATATGCAGCCCTCGGTCATTATCAATCACCTATGAAATCAGATAAGGAAGAGAACATGTAATGTAAAGTTATTATAAAACGCTAAATATAATAAGACAATGATCTACCTGTATCTGTCTATTCTTGATCATGGACTTATTTGTTCTTTCACGACACATTCTACTATACTCCTCCATGTTCTTGTTATTGGGTTGCATATCAAATTTGTGTTCAACTTTCCCTTCCATAGCAACCCTTCCTATTACACAAAGAGATGTATTAATCGATTAATAATAGCATACTGCCAAAAATGAAATAACAAATATATAAACACATACAACTACAACAGAAGTAAAGGGTACTTAATCACAAATTTCCTTAACAGTTCCCTAAATCCAAAGAAAGATCCTGCAATTTACTTTCTTCTTACCTTTTCAACTACTTTTAAGACGTAATGGGTACTTAGCGACACATATCTTCAATAAGTATGGCATGTCTATACTCTATCAGCATCATATGTAGTAAGCAAACAATCGTAGTAAGAATGTCAATGTTACTAGTATTCAAGACATGGTAACCAGAAGAACAAAAAACTGAATGCTGCTGAAAGAGAGAGTGTGAATTGTGATTCTCACCTTGGTTTGATTCAGAGAAAACACCCATAGGTACAAAATCTTTAAACATATTTAGGCCATAACTTTTTGGCATATTCACAGCCTCACCGCCAGCCATCTCCATCGAGAACTAATTACCAAAAAAAACAGGAAAAATTCATCTCCAACAACCCACAATTCACAAGGTAATATATAACATTTTCACAAAATGCCATCAATCTTCCTAGACCTCCATTGACCACTCTAGTCTAACAAGATCATCTAATCATGCATTTACTTAGTTGATCATGCTAAAACCTTCTAGATCTTCTAGCACCTACTACGGACCAAACAAGAGAACTCATCTTTGGTCTATAAATCCCACATTAGTTTCATACAACCAGTATGGGACAAGTTTCATAGCTTGCAATGGTTTCAGTTCGTAACATTCGACCCTCTTTAAACACCAAAGTCCTCGTTGGTCACAACTTTTTCCCTCCAAGCCACCATACCATCATTACGAACCAAACAAGAGAACTCATCTCAAAAAACTAGTCTTTTCAAGCCCGTTCTATCTATAAACTCCACGTTTGTTCCATACAACAAATATGGACAAGATACCTTGCAATACTTTTACTTCCTAACAGCACCCAACTCTAATCTAGCAAGATCATACAATCACAAACCATTTACCATTCACACTCCAATCAAGTTTTAGCAACACAAAACCAAGTCTCGTTAGCAAAATTCCCCTCAATTGCAGTATACTGTACACATACAAAAAGTAGGGTTTCTGGTTTCACACCAATTGCAACCCTCAATCCCCCAATTCGACACCTCCATGTTCTAATACTCTCATATCATCATCGAAAACACACCGAACTAAAACTAAACAACATTTACAACTTACTTGAAGCGAAGATGGATCTTCTGGTCGAAGAGGATCAAGCGAAACGACGACTTTGGCGAGGTTTTGTTGAGAGTCAGGGGGGATGGAGTTCCAACACTTGGCTACTACCACCGGACACTTCATCAGCCACACCGATCTATCGGCTCTTGCGGTTTCTAGATTCGTGGTGCTGTGAGTCTTCTGATCGTCTTCCATTGAAGTGTAGAAGCTTCTGGATTGAATGTTGTGCTGCAAGTGATGTTGTTGTGAGTTTCTCTCTATATATAGAATCCAACGTTGACTGTGTTTTCTGTGTGTTGATTTCTTCTCCGATTCCGGTGATGTAGGGATGTTATGGTGTTCTTGAGGGCGGTGGAAGGGTAGGAGACATATATTTGATAGTTAACGACACGAATTTAGTATTATAAGGGCATTTAGAATCTGCTTTCTAAAATAATATAAATGTAGTAATTATAGCATATGATATAGTTATAAATGGTTATTAGTAAACTATATAAAAAATTTACTATTCAATCTGTATTTTTAGGAATCATTATTTAAAACCCTATAATATTTTTAATATATTTTAATTGGTTGTAAGTGAATGAGATAGAAAAAATAATGATAAAATAAAAAAAAGAAAATAGTAATTTATAATGTAATTATATAGATAAAAATAAAAAATAAGTTATGAATGCTCTAAGTCAGTACTAGAGTTTGAATCCGAAAACATTAGAACAAGAGCTATTTGGTAAGAGTAATACCTAACAATTATCGTAGATTCTAATATAAAATATATTACCAAATAATAATCTAAATTAACAATATGATAAACTCATAATAAACACTTCTAAATTTCATTTGGGTTATTAAGGTTAGTATCAAGAACATAATATCATAGATTCAAACTTGATTCGTATTTATTATCTACTTTTATTTTGCTTGTATGTTTTTTTTTTTTCATTTCGGTAATAATAATTATTGTGTGAATCTATTCTGTAAAGTGATGCGTACTCACTATCTACTAAATTAGCTGACGAGGCGATCGAAGTCAAGTGAAAATCAAATGTAAACATGTGATAATTATGTTACTAGTATAGGGAATTGTTTCGTCCAATAATGTATTTTTGGTGAAATGTTCTTGGCGATTTAGTGAATTTTAAGTGGGAGTAGACATTTTTGTAAAAAGCTTTAATATCGGTTATCATTTGCTTTTTATAAGCATTGTAGTTCCGATACTAACCTAACAAGCGGTAAAAAAAGTTGTAACTTTTATTGATCAAATTGTTAGTATTAATTATAATAAATTAGTATGTAATAAGTTGTATCATTAATATCTGTTTTGCCTAAATATTCTAAGCTTTTATTCAACCTTTGTTTTTTCACAACAATCTAATATACTACAAATAGTAAGGGTGTTTAAAAAATATCCGAATATGATCCGATCCGAAAATCAGAATCCGAAATATCCGAATTTTTCGGATATCCAAAAATTTTGATTTGGATTCGGATAGTGATTTTCAAAAGTTTCGGATATTCAGATATCCGATTATCCGAAAACCAAAAATTAAATTTGTTTATTTTTTTAAATTTTAGATATATTTTTACTTCAAATTGAGACTTTTTAGTGTATATTGTAACTTTTATGATATGGGTTGGTTTTTTATATTATTTATAATATTATATGTCTAATTATTATAAATAAAAATGAATTTCGGATAGTGAAAATTACTCTACGTATCCGTATCCGAAACCTCGGATATCTAACTTTGAACACCCCTACCAAATAGTATAACATCATGTAAAACTAAACCCTCAAGCTCACAAGAAACAACACTATTTGTTATTCTTCAAAATCTTTATACAAACCTTAATTTGAAGTGCATAGCATTTTGTATCAAACTTTTATCATGCAACGATTGATCTTATGATTATATTTCATGTCTAGATTTATGTTCTCATCAATGATAAGTCGATAAGCACTCATTGTGTGAGTTTAAATAAAAGTTTGTTTTGCTTGTACTCGTTAAATGAAATTGAAGTTATAATTATCAAATGTATATTAGAGTCAATAATAAATAATACCTGAAATTACTTGTATTAATAAATAATACCTAAAACTACTTGTATTTTAAAGAGTTGTTTTAAAATAGGTTTGATATCCAGAATTAAATTGACGTGCCAATTAATACATGAAGATAATAATAGGTACACAATAACGCATGATTTTGACATACCGGTTTAAGATGTTTAGTGAATAGTAGTAGAACATATGGTCGCCCTCAGCTTTTAGTTATTTGGTTTTTTAGGTGGTTTTGATTTGGTTTTTTAATTATTCAGTTTTTTCCTACTTCGCATAAATTCAATGTTGAAACAAATAAGTCTAATGGCATAGAGAAATAGAAAAAAAGAGACATCGACGACAAAACTTAATAGTTTATGTCAAAAATAAAAATTGAAAACTTAAGTTTGATTATTAAGCTCTTGATCAAGAAGAGTGGCTATAAAACTTAAGTTCGCAAAACACGATTTTATGTTTGCTATTATCATATTAAGTATTTATTCAGGAACTTAAGTTTTGTTTTTCTATTTTGGGTCAAAACACAAGTATTAAAATTATAAGATCATATTTCAATCTCGAGTTTGTTCAAACAAGAATAAACTTTATCAATTTGGTTTGTTGGAACATTTTTCTAGTGTGATATAGGTCGCTGATAGAATGGATATTGGTGATAGTTAAGTCGAGGGTATATATGAGTTTATGAAAAGCTAGAGGACTCTTATGTGAATGTAGTTGATATCAAGGGGGCAGGAAGGACGTGGCTGAAGATTGGAGACCTTGTGTGCAAATAAACAAGAAACAAAATAAGATATTCAAGTTTGTACCCTTTTCTTTTCATAGAAGATTCACAAAATCAAGTTTAGGGTTTTTTTTAATATAACCTACTCATTTTTATCTCTGTCTCAACAAAATAAAAAGAAACTTTAGAAGCTTAATAATTCACTGTTTCAAGTCTCTATTTGTTTGTATTATTTTATTCATTCGTATTGTCTTGTTTTATGCGTTCAAGACGAGACATTTGAATCATTGTTATTAAGAGATTTGTTTTGGTTTAAAGTATGTATTTCTTTTGCTAGTTAAAATAAAAGTGAATTTACGTGTGTCAATACATAGCAAAACTAAAGCAAATACATACACAGGTGATTCAAATATACAATTATAGAAATCTGTTCGGTACGGATATTTCACTGAAACCAAACGAAAATTCTTTGATCTGGTTATTTTGGTTTGGCTTTTTTTTAGTTAGTTCGTATTTGTTCAAAAAAAATCTAACAACAAGTTAATGGTTAGTTGTTAGTATCATCAAGTTAGTAATATTCATTTATATCAATATTTGAACAGTGGATCTTCAAAAGAGACAAAACATCTTACCTCGTCTTAACCACTAAACCAAAATATCATTGGTTTCAGTTCAATTTATTTAAGTTTATGCTCACCCGCAAAGTTAATTACCTTTCGAGTTTCAATCAACTAGATTTCAAATCTTCTAGAAATATAACTGTAGTAAAAACAAACTTGAAGGATCAAACACAACATACCCTCAAACTATAACCACCATAAAGAAATAAACCCTTGTTTATCAATCCTACACGCCACCATCCCCAAAAAAGATATTTACACAAATAATATCACATCACGTGTCATCATCTCAACGGTACATTATCCACCTACTATTTTCTCGGAACCACTATAAAACTGAACACAAAGCTCCACCGGAAAAATATCTCACCACCACAACTACCACCACCATGGGCCACTTATCCACCTTCTCCCTCCTCCTCCTCATCTCCGTCGTCACCGCCGTCGCCGCCGTTGCCGGCGACGACGCGTCATCGGATCCGTTGATCCGTCAAGTGGTCTCCGACGACGAGACGCTTGCCGGAGCTCTTCTGAACGCCGAGCACCACTTCAATCTGTTTAAAACGAAGTTTGGTCGGACGTATGCTACTCAGGAGGAGCACGATTACCGTTTGAAGGTGTTCAAGGCTAACCTGCGCCGTGCGAAGCGCCACCAGCTGCTCGATCCGACGGCTCAGCACGGCGTCACGAAGTTCTCCGATTTGACGCCGTCGGAGTTCCGGCAGAAGTACCTTGGGTTGAAGAATCCGCTGAAGCTTCCGTCGGATGCGAATAAGGCTCCGATTCTTCCGACGAATGATCTGCCGGAGGAGTTTGATTGGCGTGAGAAGGGAGCTGTTACTCCGGTTAAAAATCAGGTGCTCTCGTTGTTCTCAGATGTTAGATAATATTCATAAACGTTATGACATTAGATCAGTGGTTGTTTATTGTTTAATTAGGGATGAGATGATGAATACATGTGAAAATCACTACTGTAGGTCTGTCGATGTTCGAATTGTTAGGAGATGATTAATTGCTAAAAATCCACTTTATTTATTATCAATTGGTTGAGTAAATTGTTATTGTTTAATTAGGGGTATATACATGTGAAAAGCACTACTGTACAGTAGTTATGTGGATGTTTAAATTGTTAGGAGAGGGTAATAATCCGCCTTAATTATTATAAATTTATTGAGTAAGTTGTTATTGTAGTTCTGTGGATGTTGAAATAGTTAGGGATGAAAATAATCCGCCTTATTTATTATCTATTGGTTGAGTATATTGTTGTTGTTTAATTAGTGGGAAATACATGTGAAAGTTTATACTGTAGTTCTGTGGATGTTGAAATTGTTAGGAGATGATTATAATCCACCTTATCTATTATCAATTGATTGAGTAAATTGTTGTTGTAGGGTTCATGTGGATCGTGTTGGTCTTTTAGTACAACAGGAGCTCTGGAAGGATCTCATTTTCTTGAAACTGGAGAGTTGGTTAGCTTGAGTGAACAACAGCTTGTGGATTGTGATCATGAGGTTTGTCCTGTTTTATCATCTCTTGATTAGTTTACTTGGGTTATTAGTTATCTATATTGAAGTTAGGTTCTGTATGCTCGGTTTCAGTATACAGTATGCTCGGTTTTGATGAAAATGGTTTGCAGTTTGATCAGTTTTGGTGAAAATGGTTTATGTCATTTTTTAAAATCAATATAAATCTTGTTGGTGTCCCCAAGGGGAGACATCTTGGTGGTAAAGTGATTTAAAGCCCCAAACCAAATGGTTGGTTGTGAGTTTAAATCCTGCAAAGTGTGTGGTGATTTTAGGAGTAGGGTAGGTGTAAAGCAAAGAGTGTGAGTGTGTGTGTGTTCGCTGGTAAAAAAATGTATGAATCTTGTTGGTTGGTTCTAAGTATTTGGATCTTTATGGTTCTTGCAGTGTGATCCGGCTGAATACAATTCATGCGACTCTGGGTGCAATGGTGGATTAATGAACAATGCATTCGAGTACATTCTTAAGGCTGGTGGTCTTCAGACAGAAGCTGATTACCCTTACACCGGAAAAGATGGCACCTGCAAATTCGACAAATCCAAGATTGCTGCATCTGTGTCCAACTTCAGTGTCATTTCCACTGACGAAGACCAGATTGCTGCAAATCTTGTCACATACGGCCCTCTTGCAAGTAATTGAATCTATCATAATCATCATTATCATTATCATAATGACGTGTTTTATCTCTCAATATTTTAATTGGATTGTTCTTGTTGTGTAGTTGGGATTAACGCCGCATGGATGCAAACATACATTGGTCAAGTATCATGTCCATACATCTGCTCAAAGCATAAAATGGATCATGGTGTGCTTCTTGTTGGGTATGGAAGCGCAGGGTATGCTCCCCTAAGGTTCAAGGAGAAGCCATACTGGATCATCAAGAACTCGTGGGGTGCGGACTGGGGTGAGGATGGGTACTACAAGCTTTGCAGTGGGTACAATGCTTGTGGGATGGACACCATGGTTTCGGCTGTGGTTTCCACAAGCACTTAGACGTTGTTTAATTCTTAAGCAAACTTGATGCTAGCTCCCATTTGTATATATTGTATTTGTATCGGTAACAAGGTACTTCATCAAAGCCGCTGATTCTAGATGTAAGGTGGCACTTAGTTAATCTCAAGAAGTATCAACATGGTCAAGCTCTAATAGCTCATGATCTAGATGTTGGTTTTATGTAGTTTGTGTTGATCTTTATCTACAAACAATATGGAACACTACTTATTAAGTTATTAAGAAACACTTTGATTTCCTTTTAATGGTATGTTTCTTTTTCTTTAAAAGCTCATGATCTTGTTTCTTTTCATTGCATATTCCAGCACCAAAGAAGCTTCTAAAAGTTGTTTTCATCATTTTTAATCTTCACCATCTAAGTAAAGGAAAACGGGTGCAATCTCTAGCCATCATAGTCTCATTGAACTTGTTTTAGGATTCAACTTTATGGAATTCTGAGAGCGTTTGTTTCACAAAATGTTTTTAAATGGATTGAATATTTCAAAGAAATTGAAATTGTCAAAAGAAGACATGTGTTATTCTTTTGGTTGAAAGAATGAAGTGAAATCCTTTGAAAGAGTTGCACAAAATATGAATTTTACTTTTTGTGATTTTTAGGATATGATGATTCGTAATAGAGGTTCTTACGCAGATGATGATTCGTACATGGATTCAGTCTATGGTGTTGCGGTCAAAACTAATCCTGTTAGGATTTAGAAAGCAATTGACCCTGAGGTGGCTGCATTGCTTGATGACAGTGATGAAACACATTTTGGTTGAGATTTTGAAGACTTAGAAGTAAGATTTTGTTGTAAAGCTGTAAACCTTAATAATAAATTGATTTTAGCAAAAGAATTGACCGCGGACAGCAGAGAAAATGAATATTATGTGACTTACTCGCAAGATAACGTTGTTCACCATAGCATTAGTTCAGAAACTTTGGTTGGTGCAAAGCGCCGAGAACATCGACGATTGGATGAACAGTTTTTTCTGGTGAGGTTTCCTTCTCTGATTCATATTTCATATATAATTTGATAATTTCCCATATTATGTTCACTGTTCTGGTAGTTATTGTCATGTAAATATTTCATTCTCTTAACAAAGTTGTGGTTTTTACTGCTTGAACATCACAAACATGGTCCAGATAGTGAAGATGTATATGACAATTATGAGTGTCATGAATCTTTTAAACACAAGTTAAAAGTAAACAACAATATGGGTTGCACCGACCAATGATTTTAGATGGTTGGACTCGACTTCTTTGAATGAATATGTAATGAACATAAACGAACCATAATGAATGAACAAAAACAAGCGTTATTGAATGTAAACGAACGAATGAGACATGCGTTAATGTTCATTCATTTGATTAAATTAACAAAAAAGCTTGTTCGTGTTCATTCATTTAATAAATAAATGGCATAATTGAACTTCATGCCGCTTCGTAGATGGTGCATTGACCATAAGGTTCGTTTGCAGGCCTAACCTCTGTGGTATTACAGATAACAGATTCTCATTCATGCAAATTGTTTTGAGAAATCAGTTTTGTTTTATTGATGCAGGCTGCAGTGAAGGGGGAAACGAGAGGTACAACGCGCTAAAAAGGATTCGAAGGAGTTATACAAAAGTGAAACTCATCAAGCTTAGAAAGTTAGTGCTTTTTACCAGCCCATCTTCAGTTCATCTTATGTAAGAAGTAATATAACCTTTCACAGTTATACACTGAACACTTAACAGTGAACACGGGGCGAGTTACAACTTACAAGCAAAATTTTAAATATATATATATATATATTCTGTAGTAAAATGCATTCATAGGATATACATTCCTGTTATTTTACATAAACATGACAGATTCATATTGAGCATAAAACATATAAACACATTACTCCATGAGTCCATGATCAATCTAGCAGATCAATATCATTAAAGTCAATGTCTTCAACTTCATCATCTATCTCCGCGTGAGGTATTGATCCGCTACCCGGCTTTCCCCCAGAGTCAGGTGGTCGAACCAATCGCCATAATCTTCCTTCAAATCATTTGGTTTGAACATAATAGGCTCAGATGGCTCTGGCCCGAACGGCCGTTCATGTGGGAACTCTGGCCATGATGGTGGAGCATATGGGAACTCTGGCTCAGAGGGGTGGGTGTGTGGACACTGTGGCTCGGATGCAGGTTGGGCGTGTATGACCTCTGGCTCAGGCGCTGGCAATGGGCCGTGCGCCATTGGTTCATGGAGTTAACCATGGTTATGAAGAGCAAAGTCATGCTTAATGTGTGCATGAACAACTTTGTAGAGAAAGGGAAGTTGTTAGAAGTTGTCATTTTGTAAGGCGTATGAGTTCTAAAATGATGTGATTTGTGCAGCATTTAAGCAGTGGTTAATGGTGGATACTGTTGTTTTCATGCGTGTTGGGTTAGTGTTGAATTTATTTGTGTATGATAACTCTTTGCTTTGACGTATTTTGTAAGAGTAAAAATGAAGGTGGTTGACATTTTTAGTTGAAATAGGTTGTTGGTACGTTTATAATGTTCTAAAACAAGAACAAAGTTGAAGCAAATATATGGAATATTTCTTCTATGATAGTTTATTTAACCAAATTCTTCATTTTAAGCAAGAAAGAAGAGTATTAAAGAAATACTAAGACTAATTCTTTTAATTATACTTCTTTTTTGTTACAAATGGTAAATTGTTGCATACGCATTCTTACTGGATTGAACCTACGATGTTTTAATTCGTCGGTCTAGTTGAGTAAGAAGCTAAAACAGTATGGGCAAATTTTAAACTACAAGATCAATTGTTATTCGTGTTATGTTTATAATCTCTAGATTAATCGTAGGTTTTACTTTAAGAACTATTAATATGTAGAGAGTCATGTTGCACTTATTGATAACCATTATAAGTTATTGTTTTGTGTGCAAGTCAATATCATCACTCATATTCAGTCTTGAGATTCAACTTTGACCCAAAACAAAAAAGAATATTTAAAGTCTTAGATTGAATATACAATGATTGACACTTATTTTAAGAATATTAAGAGTTGGATATATAAACAAATTTGTTCATGCTAAGGACTCAAAGATCTAATCTTACTAGATACTAAAGATACAAGCTACATACTTTATCAAAGAGGATTTGCTCAAGTTGAAAAGTGACTAGTATTGCTAAGCTTAACATTTGATTTAAGTACTTATTCCAATAAGTAGACCTCACGTCAACACTAAAAAAACATGTTAAGTGTATTCTCATGATCTTCAAAAAATCAGCAATGTTAGAAGCGTTTATTCAAAATTAAAATAAAATATCAATATAAATGTGTTTCGTCTTGAAAGCTATCCTTTACAATGATTGCATAAATTCACTCTTCATTCAATGAGAAAATTTGGAAAAAATTGAGGTAGTACCATTATATGTATTATTTATCCTGATTACATAACTTGGAGTGTATTTTTGAGATACATATTGTAAACTTGAAGTGCATTTTTGAAAATTTGAGTGGTTGAGTTTATATTTTAACAAGAATTAAGAATTATAAACATTTGTTATGCTCAAATAGATTGAGTATCTACACACTCTTTTACATATTTCAGATCTTTACTCGAAAATCTTATCCACATCAAGTTTCATTTCGAAAATTACACTTAATTACAAATGAGGACCAAACAAATGGTATTAGAGCAACATATACATCTCATATCCAAAGATGAATCGATTCTCAGTACTGTCAAATCTATTCTCGACAAATAATGTAAGTTATTTCTGCACTATTTTCTTTAGCAATTTTATATTATTAATCTTATATAATAATACCACTATTGTAAAATCTCAAAGTTCTACTAAAATATGTTATTGAATAAAATTCTTATTCAAATTCCCAAATTCTTCATAATTCATATGGAAGAAATTTTGGTAATGAACTTGGTAAAGTTAAGGTTATGGCAATTGCCAAAGTGCACTATGCAATATATATGAAAACATAGTATTTGTATAATACATAAGAGTTTAAGGTAGGGTCGTAAGCCAGCCAAGCCGAGCCGTCCTTGGCTCGGGCTCGACCACTTTACAAACTGACCCAAACCTGCTTGACTCATTCATAAACGAGACGGTTTCTAGCAAAAGCATAAAAAAGAGTGGGGTCGATAACTGATATATTGACCATAACCAGTGTTGCAAAAATTGGTGCTAGGCGCCAATTAATCGGCGAGGAATCGAAAATCGGGAGTTAACCTTGGCGATTTCATGTAATTGGAGGCAATAATCGGTAATCGGTCAACGTTTGTCAAAATCGGACCTAGGCGGTCTTATCGGCCAAAATCAGAGATTCCAGCGACTTTCAAAAATGCTAGAAAAACTTGGAAATTCCGGCCAAATATGTATATTATATATAAAACTGAACTTTTTTATTAAAATTAAATAATAAAATGTGTGTATTTATATATAAAATTAAAAATTATATATAAAAATTCCAATCCGATTAATCCCGATTAATCCTGATTAATCCCAATTAACCCCTAGTTCCTACCTTGCCGTCCAACTAGCGCCTAACGATTTTTACAACATTGACCATAAGCTTTAGGAGCTTAAAATAATATTGACCATAAGCTTAGGAGCTTAAATGTAGCTTCTAAGAAACTCAAGGGGTGATAAGCTAATTAATCTCAAAGTTTCATTCATTTCCAGTTAGGTTGTTACAAATAGCGGTTTGTTCTTTAGAGGTCCATACAAATCAGATTGAATATTGAATCCCCTAAAATCCAATTGAATTTGCAGACACTAACAAAATAAATTTCTACCAACATTATCTTATGCGCATTAATCGATTCATCTCCTTTAATCTTCAGCAATTTCTATTCAAAAATTCGCATAATCATCATTATCATCATCATCTTCTTCTTCATCTTCATCTTCTTCTCTTTCGCGCTCTCAATGATCATGTTGATTGAGCTGATTTCTGTTGCATTTTGCAAATTCAGATCGGTTTGAGGTTTGTTATATTCTCATTGTTCTGTTTGAGGAATTGGTTACGATGAAGTTAGATAGAGAACTTATTCATTCTCAGCTTATGATGTTATATGAATATATGAATGGAACTCGTTTGATTGCTTTGCTAGTTTTCTATATGAGTTATATGGTTTGAAGGTACGCAGTTTGATTTTTGTGCATGCGGTGATGAATAGAAGGTTTTGTTCTTTTCGATTTGGTGTTCGTTGTTGTGGCAATTTTTTTTTGTTTTGAATTATTCGCTCTGATGATTTGATGTTTCAGTTTTGATGTTATAGATGTTGATTTACGGTTGGGTAATTTTAAGGAAAAATTACATAAAACTGAACTTCCAATCATGTTGACGTAAGGCAAAATGTTTGGGAGATTTGAGAATGTGTGTTACCTTGTTATTCAATTGTGTTAAGCTATGCGCATGATTGAGTAATTCTTTGAAAGTTGTTTGTCATGAGCTTAGGAAATGGAGTGATGCCTAATTTATGGCCTCAATTTTCTAAGAGAGATTGGATTTTCTGTACTTGAACAACGAGCTAAAGGTTAGTCAATTGATCTGCACCATTTTAAGACAATATGGGATTTTGCGTGGTCACATATATAGGTATGTCTTTGTGGGAGATACAATTTGAAGCTATACAGAATCAAACTCGCAAATAACGACTAATAAATTGTGAACTACATGTTGCTCATTGTTAGATTTATAGTTTGTAACAAATGTTATGCCAACAATAACTGTGAATGTTGAATCACCTTGTTTGTGCTTATGCAGATGTTGTGATGAAAGGGCATTTGATATATATTTGTCTGGAAGTTAAATCAGTCTTGAGGATCAAAATTTTATATCCTACATGATGTTATGAAGAGAAATTAATTGGTTGGTGATGTTATATCTGGCATGTTGGCCTCTTCAGTTGTTCTAGTGCATTTAATATTATTAAGAAGATATGATGGGATCAGTTGCGGGAGACGAGTTTGAAATAAGTGATGGACAAGAGTCAATTGCACAAGATGAGAAGATTTTTGTTGCAGTGAGGATTAGGCCTTTAAATGGAAAAGAAATTGCAAAGGGTGATGCATCAGATTGGGAATGCATAAACACCACCACCATCATGTTCAAAAACAACCCATCAGAACGATCAATGTACCCAAACGCCTATACATTCGGTAAGCTATCATTTAGCCATCTTATTCTTGCTTTTTTTTAATTTTATATCCTTAGATGCAACATGCATATGATGATTTTTCTGGAAATAGATCGAGTATATGGATGTGATAGTTCAACAAAACAAGTGTATGAGGAGGGAATTAAAGGAATTGCTCTTTCTGTTCTTAATGGCATTAACTGTAAGTATCATTCAAATATCATTCCACTAGATAGTTATGTCAAGCAATATGTTTTAAGCCAATAACTATTACTCCAGCAAGTATATTTGCCTATGGGCAGACAAGCAGTGGGAAAACATACACCATGTCTGGAATTACTGAGTATGCAATAGAAGATATATATGACTACATAAGCAGGGTACTAATTGAATATTTTTGAGTTGCTTAAACACACATCATCTTTAGAATTGTCTCAAGGGCACATTCTTCTGTTTCAGCACAATGATAGAGAATTTGCATTGAAATTTTCAGCCATAGAAATCTACAATGAATGTGTCAGAGACCTTCTAAGCCAAGATGGTACTCAACTTAGACTCCTTGATGACCCGGAGGCAAGCATTTTTCAAATAATTAATATTTTTAAATATATAGTTAAAGCATTCTTTAGAACTTTCAGTGGCTTCTATTTTCAGAAAGGGATAGTCGTAGAAAAACTAACAGAAGCTAATCTGAGGGATTGCAACCATCTAAAGGAACTTATCTATGTGTGTGAAGGTAGTATCATATAATTATTTACATATTATTGCGTCTTTCATTAAACAATAGTTTCTGTCGATAATTTAGTTGGCCTTATGTATTTGCAGCTGAGAGGCAAATTGGGGAGACAACATTGAATGAAATGAGTTCCAGATCTCATCAGATTCTTCGTCTGGTACCTATTTTTAATCTAACTACTTATCAAAATAAATTGAAATTAATTAACAATAAATAGTTGACTGGATATTAATTAATTATTTCAGACTGTTGAAAGTTCTGCCTGTGACTACAATGGAAGTGACAGCGGAAGAACTCTTGCAGCTACTGTGGTAAGAACACTTCCTAAATTCCTATCAATAACCATAACCTTAAAGGCATAAACTTCCACTTAATTATCTATTGTTATAGATTCATGATGTTGGCAAAAGAATAACTAACAAAATTGGTAACCATGCAGAATTTTGTTGATTTAGCAGGGAGTGAGCGTGCTTCTCAAACATTAGCAGCTGGTACACGTTTAAAAGAAGGCTGCCACATAAATCGCAGTTTGCTAACATTAGGAACTGTTATTCGCAAACTGAGGTGCCCATTTCAGTTTATTTTCTAAAAATTTTAATATGCATGCTATATTTTGAGTAGTTTATACTTAAATGGATGATCTTTATTTTCTGTATGTAGCAAAGAAGGAAACAGTCATATTCCTTACAGAAACTCAAAGCTAACACGCATACTACAAAACTCACTTGGAGGCAATGCAAGAACTGCCATAGTATGCACTATGTCTCCTGCACATAGTCATGTTGAACAATCAAGAAACACACTTTTATTTGCTTCTTGCGCCAAAGATGTCAGTACAAATGCACAAGTTAATGTAGTAATATCAGATAAAGCATTGGTGAAACAATTGCAACAAGAATTAGCTAGATTGGCAAACGAGCTCAAAACATCTCCTGTTTCAAATGATTCTGCATCAATAATAAGAGAGATGGAGCTTCAAATGGAAAAGGTCAGGAGATCAGTTAGCCAAATTGGTTATACTGTAATAATTAAACTTCATCTCATTTTTATATCTGTTTTACTTAGATGGGCAAAGAGATAGAAAAGCTGACTCAGCAACGTGATCTTGCTGAATCTCGTCTTGATCATTTAATACGAGTAACCGGGACTGATCCAAATTCTTTACCTAGGGTAGGTTTTATTTTCCATCAAGAAACATAAGGATTCAGAATCTATAGTTTCTAATCAAAATCTTTGCTATATTTATGTAGGGGGAGACTGGTGACCTTAATGAAAAGAGTTCAAAGGATGGATATCCTATATTAGAAACATGCAAGGGTGATTCATTTAACAAATATGGCCTAGCTGACACGCAAAGTTCAAAATTCAACTTTCTTGATGAAAACTCATCTATAAACTTTTCGGGTCAATATTATGTGCCAGACCCATCTCAAGGAATCACAATTAATCCAGAGGACAGCTATAAATATCAAAATATCGAGAAAACATCAAGCCTAGACAATAATAACATCACAGGAGTTTCAGAAGACGGTAGCAAAGAAGAAGATCAATATAAGGAGAAAAAGCAATCCATAGAAACCCAAATGCATGACAGTTATGGAAATTCAATGGAAGACACTCAGAATCTTCAGACAACAGAAGAACAATCTCCATGTTCATCTGACTCAGAAATATCTGATTCAGAAGGCATCTCTTTAACAAGAAGTAAAAGTTGCAACGAGCTTACCATGAATGCATCATCTGAAAAGGAAACTATGATTGAGAGCACAAATAATGATGGATCCAAAACTGGAAAACAAGATGTGCATATACAAATTATACCAAAATCAAAATCAGAGGCAGATATTCAAACAATAAATCAACAAGACTCTAGCAATCCTGTAAATAATCTTGAAGAGGAAGAAATAGAGCAGAAGATAAAATCACCAGATGAACAAGATGTTTCTAATAAATTACTTAGCTTTGACCCAGAATCTGTATCCAATCATGAAACGGTAATATGTTTGTTCTTACATATTAGCTATAATAAACCTTAATCTGTTAAAGAAACAGAGGTTTGTTTATTAAAATCTTAATGACAGGTTAAGAAGACCGAACCAAAAGCCAATGAGTCTATAGAGCCAGAAAAAGATTGGTCTACACTTTTTGAGAATCAAAGGCGAAAAATCATTGAACTGTGGGATGCATGCAACACGCCTTTGATTCATAGGACCTACTTTTTCTTGCTATTTAAAGGTGATCAATCTGATGCTGTGTACATGGAGGTTGAGCTTAGAAGACTCTCTTTTCTAAAGAACACGCCATCTCATGCCACCAGGTACCATATTTTCATATTTCAATTGGTTTAAACGTTTAACAATCCATTTGTGAAGTGATGCTTAAAGTAGTTTGTATGACCTTGGTATCCAACAGTGCACGTGCTCTTAGTCGGGAAAGAATAATGCTGAGCAGGAAACTCTTGAGGAAATTTTCATCAACACAAAGAGACATCCTTTTCAAGAAATGGGGAATCACATTGGACTCAAGACATAGAAGGGTTCAACTGTCTCGCTTACTATGGACCAAAACAAACGATGTTGATCACATTAAGGAGAGTGCAGAGATTGTTGCTAAGTTGGTCGGGATGGTAGACGTAAACCAAACGCCAAAGGAACTGTTTGGACTGAGCTTTCTTCCTAAGTCAGATCACTTTAAAACCTCTTTTTGTAAAGGCACCATCTCCTTTACATAGGAACACTTCATGTTTATGTACGTATATAACATTTTGAGTTCTGGTTATACAACATTTTGATCCTAAGATTGTATACCAGGATCAAAAGTTAAAGATAATGAGATCTTATATCGTGTTTTTCATTGCCTCGCATGTGAAGTATCCTCATGTATTTAATTTGTAGAAGGGATTTCAATTTCATGATAGCTCATAACTTGACTAAAGTCTTGCATACACACATACATGATTAATGAATTACAATTTAGAAGTGTCTTTTGTTAGTGCATATATGATACATATTGTGATATATATTTCTTGTTTTGATAACAATAAAAACATGTGATACAAATACTAAATGAAATTATTCATATATTCATATTCTACACTCATAAACTGTTATAAAAGATCTCAAAATATAAACAGAGAGCCGAATCAAATACCAGAAAACGAATAAGATGTTTCATGATCAAATCAACCATGCAAGGTCAGATCAAGCAAAACTCAAAGCTGAAAATTCAAGAACAAAAGACACGTTGATCCATGTAACAGATCAACTACACAGAGCTTAATTAATCCAACAAACCACGAGTGGCAACCGTGCGACAACATGAAGTCTTCATGTTGACCAAACGTACCTCTACTGTGGCTCTCATTGTTATGAGTGTATGTTGTTTGGATTGCTGTTTCTTAACCACTGATGTTCATCGATGACAGATATGACTGCAGCAGGGAAGCACAGATTAACATAAAGAGAGGAGGAAAACTTTTGAGAGAAACTTAATATAATATTAACAGACCTAATTTATTAATTGTTACATCAATCTCTATTTTAAAAGCATCTAATTTGACAAGTATGGACAAATTAAAAAACAAGAACCAAAATTAACTGCCTAATAAACCCGGATATTACTCAAATCAGATATTCATATGCTTTTACAACAAATTAAATCAATCAATCAAGGTTTAAGATAGTGAAATTAATTTTCACATGATCCCGCTCATTGTGACAATTTAAAATATATTTATTTGAGATGCACGATATTTAGTATTTGTATTTGATGCAAGAAATTTATTGAATATCTTATGGTAAGTTGTCTTCCCTCTATCCAATATACTAAAGGTTTATATCCTGTCAAATTTATATAAAAGTAGTTAATAGGAATAGGTTATGTGTTTTTCTAAAGAATATCCAGCTTATTAACTTATCGTTCAATTCGTTATCTGGTTAGGTTCTACTGATTATCAGCAGTTTCTACAGTACTTATTCCTCGACTCGAACAAGCTATATGTTACACTACCATCAGCAATCGCTACTTGTTCATCGTTGAATGCTGATTTACTTAAGCGGCATATGATAACCAACTCAAGGGACTAATCTGCGACCTCCCGACTCCCGAGTCTTCAAGTTATCGTGCTTTACTGCAATAAGTTATGAGGTTTTCAATCCCCGCAACTCTGTTATCTAACCATGATAACATGATTAGAATAATCAAGGTCGAGATTTAGCAAGCTTAAACGAGCTAAATATGATTGGTTGCCACTTTTGCAGCCAAATTTACACAGAGCTTAAAGTTCAATCATCATTGAGAACCAAAAAAGCCACTTCAACTTTTTCTTGTTGGGTTTGATACATAAAACAAAACTGAATTTTCACCATAAAATAAATAGTTACCAACAAATGTGGGACAAATGTGCAAAGTTTATCTAACAAAAACAAGATGAAACATTATTATAAGAGAGAGCTAGAGCTTGGTTTAAAAACCTATTGTAGGAGCATAACCATAGTCCAATATATCATCACCACCAAAGAATTGATCATGTTTGCAGCTCTACCACCACCACCACAACCACAGAGAGAAGATAATTCACCAAGGCCACTGCCCATCTAGTCAGCTCTAGACTGACCAGCGCGAGAAGAAAGGATGATGCCGACAATTAGACCATATAGAGCCAGAGCTTCAGCAAAAATGAGAATCAAGATCATCCCAACAAATAATTTTGGTTGTTGTGCATTGGCTCTGGAAAGAACACAAATTAGCATCATCAATCATCATCATATCATGGTCAAAGAACTCTTCATTCGTCAAAATTAAAAAAAAAAGATGGGAAAAATACAAAATTCAATACAATTTGCGTAACACATATTGCAACCTAATTCGCATGGTAAAGTGAACCAATCACCAATTTGTATGCCAATGTGTGTTCATATTCCTCATAAACATGTCACATAGTGACTGAAAAAGCTAAAAGGAATCCAACTTTCAAATCTATAGTTATCCTTTAGGTTGGGATTATAAGTTCCTAAGATGTGATGAGTCACTTGCATAACTCAAGTCAACGCACACAATAGCAATGCGGATAAAAATATACAATTCTACAGCTTAAAATCAATTAAACCAAACCATAGGTCCATAACCTTAAAGATTTGAATACCGAACCAATCCTAAGGGGTTGAATTGGTAGCAGGCTACTTAATATTGAGTATTGACAATTGACATCATTGATAAGCTAATTATTCCACATGTATTATTATCAGAAAGAATACACATCTACTAACTGATCAAAATAAACATTTATAAACCATAAGCAGATCTAACAGATAAGGATTAACAAATTTACCTAACACCAGCATCACCAACAATTCCAATAGCCATACCAGCAGAAAGACCAGCAAGACCACAAGCAAGACCAGAAGAAAGATGTGCATACCCATCAAACAGATAATAAGATTTAGCCTTAGGGTTAATCCCAGTACTAATAATCACCGCTATAATCAATCCATAAATACCCAACACTCCAGCCATAACCACTGGCACAATCGACTTCATCACCAACTCCGGCCTCATCACTCCCATCGACGCCACTCCAACACCGCTCTTCGCCGTCCCATACGCCGCCCCCATACCTACATAAATCAATGATTATAAGTAACATACTTAAAGGGCCCGCTTCGCAATCTGATGTACGCATTCTTAACTAACACTTTGTACATCAAACAACGATTAAAAAAGTGCTTGACTTGTCTCCCGCTTTGCGCAATGTACACGAAGAGCCAAATCACTTCGCGATCCGATGTACGAAGCCTTAACTTACACTTTTATACATAAATCAATGACTAAAAAAGCCTACTCAATGCTTAACTTAGCTC
Source organism: Flaveria trinervia (assembly GCA_025506515.1). NCBI lineage: Eukaryota > Viridiplantae > Streptophyta > Magnoliopsida > Asterales > Asteraceae > Flaveria > Flaveria trinervia. The sequence continues at coordinate 5,467,944 of CM046456.1, read as the reverse complement.
CCTCTTTGTGCAGGAGCCAGATCGCTTCGCGATCTTATATACACGCCTTTAACTTACACTTTTGTACATAAAACAACGACTAACGACTAAAAATCGTTGAATCATATTCTCATATATCGTAAAATGAAACAACTACATAACTATTTAATCACGATCTAAAATTCTGATGTTCGCAGTGCACATAAAACAACGATCAACGCCTAAAGTTCGTTGAATCACATTCTCATAGATCATGAAACGGAACAATTACATAACTGAGTATCGATGTAACACACGAACCACCAAGCGATCAAATCGACATCGATTTTGGATCGAATAACTTATGATTATGAGGGATTAACGTGATTGAATTGACTTACAGGAGAAAACAAGGGCGGCAGCGGCACCGAGAAAGCCGAAGAACGGAGCCGTCTCATCGCCGGAGAACGTTGAAGACATGATGAGATGAGATGTGATGAGTTGATTGTGGATCTGCAGAAAATTTGATCGGATCTGAGGGTTTGTGTTTTCGGATAACGAAACTCATCAGTAGAGAAGATGTGGTGGTATTTATGTATGAACTATTCGGGTTTGGATATCGGGTTATTTGAGTGGGTTTTGGAGTTACACACTTACACCACACCTAGAAACTCTAGTCCCTCTAACTTCTATTCTTCCTTTTTTTTTCTTCTTAAGAAAAACTTATAATCTAATAATCTATTCTTATTAATCAATATTTTATAATCTATTCTAATTGATTTAAGCCCGGGGATACTCTCACTACACTCGTTAGACTATATCATAAATCAGTTAATCAAATCTTGTTGTGTCATAAAATATTATACTCTTAAATTTGATGGTGACGGTGTTGTCACACCCACATACACGGTGAGTGTGGGAGCACAAGCACGGTGTGGTGAGTGGATGTCGTGAAAAGGGAGTGGTGTGACGTGAAGGGGTGCTGGTTGTGGTGTTGGGTGGCAGCGAGGCTCATCATGATCACATGGCGCATATGCCCCGTATACTCTTAACTTTTCAAGTGCAAGAGAATCATGTTACCATCGGGATGTTCCACGTGAATCATAAATATAGAGTCAATATTTTTTTTCTTTTTGAAATGATAAAGGTGGTGGTTGCTTTATAATACTTGTTATCTTATTTGTTATAAATCATTGTTTAACCTAATGCATGAAAGTGTTTGATTATGAAAGTGTGTGATTTAGAAAGTAATAACATATGTACAACGAAAACCTCGCTAATTTCCTAAGCTATGATGAAGATAGGATGAAAATGTGACAAAAGTATGGTGGAATGGGTTATGCCCAACAAGTTGATACAAATACAACTCATTTAGTAAACGTGTTTATGGTTTTAACCTTATACGACTGACACAAACATGACTCGTATAGTAATATGTTTGTGGGTTCAAACTTAAGTTGATCTGCACCTGTTCAGACTAACCTTAAACCTATAAATATATTGTTAGGTTCTTGTTGTGTAAAAAATTTGCACCCCACGTGTATTTTCGTATGCACATATGCAAACATTTTTTTTATTTAATTTTTAATCTTTTTAAATAATTATACATCTATTATTTAATATGATATGTAGGTATCAAATATACACATATGTAAGCCTATACCTTCAGTCTAGTGACATTCATGGTTGCTCCTCGTATTTGTGATGCGGCTTAAATCTTCACAAATGCTAGGTTAAGTACTACTTAGGAGTTAAAAGATAATTGTTGAAGAAAGATATGCAAGTCTTTACATATGTAGAGTATGAATAAAGACTCCACTAAAATAATATTTTATACGGCCAAACTTTGTCATCATTTTTAACATATATCCAAAAAGGGGTATTTGTTATAGTATTTAGCATCAAGGTTTGGATTTAGGGTGTTGGTTTTTACATATGTATATCAAAGATGAAAGAAAGCTATGAGCAGAGATATAGAGAGAATTTATTAGTTAGATATTGTATGTTGGGATGCATGTAAGTTCACTGTTAAATTTGAAAGATATAATCATGATATATGTTATCAAAAGTGGAGGTAGAGTATTGACGGGGATATGTTGATATGTGAGATAGAGAGTTATGTAAAAATTTAGGTATATGTTGATATGAGATTTATATAAAGATTTTAGGGAATATTTTAACAAAATAATAACCAAGTTTTTTTAGCATCTCGTTAAAATTACATCTTTTTCTAACCACAGGAGCTATTTATTTTCTTAATATGGTGAAACTTTTTAATAATTATTGCATATTGTTAAAATTAAGTCATCTAAATAGAACATGTATAAAACTTGATTGCTATTAAATGATTAATTTTTTTAAAATTTAATATATGAATGGAAGGTGCCTGTGAAGAAAAAAAGTCATCAAATAGTGAGCTAGCTATGTAATTGTTTCAACTAAAACAATAGACGATAGAATAAAAATGAAACTTCACTAAACAATATTGAAACCTATCATGACTTTGCCTAAAAGATTTATAATAGATTCAGATAAACATGTTTAAGAAGCACTAACAGATCTTTTACTTGGTTTGTTTGAAGTTTTCATTTCTTACGATGGTACCAAAACCAATCTAAAAATATTACAAAATTCAGTTTTTATTCAAAACGATTAAAAAAAAGGAATCCAATCATTCGATTCGATTATGTTCGAATAGAGCACACCCAATTTTTTTCTTTCAGAAAAAGATTTCACAAACCTATTCACTCATACTCATAAACTCCTAATATACCACATATATACATCATGTTAAAATCTAAACCATGAGTCCATGACCTTCTCCAAAGAGGTTAACACTCCTTATCACAGAGCTACCAACCCAAGTGTCGTACACTAATCATCCCACTACAATCAACCATTTGACCCCGCGACTATTCTTAAACAAAGACTTTTCGAATCATGCAATAGGTTCGAGTTTCAAATGACGAATCAGGATATAATTATTACGATTTCAAATCTAATAGACTAAAGTGGCACCCAACATGATGTTACGGTTTCTTTTTAGGATTATGTAGCTATCTTCATCAACCATTCTTGAATTTACTTAAAACTATTAATCAAGATCATGCTTCTGGAAAAAATGGTTGAAAGCTGTCAAACACATAACCAGCCAGTTAGACGGACCCAATGAACCCGACCCGTTTGGTTTGTCTTTTTCTGAAATCGTAGTTAGCCGTACAACACATAACTTTTTTTAGAAAAACAACCCTGTTTTGAAGCATATAAAGTTTAACCCAAATTTAACACATGAAATCCCCTGGCTACCAATCACACTCTTAAACAAGAAAATTTTAAGGATAGGGTCATACAAAAGCCGAATTGAAGGCGGTGTTCCATACAACTTCAGTGCTTCATCTTTCATGTTTCTTCTCCTGGCAAAACTCATAAAACCAGTAAGTAAGAACATGAAAAAATACCTCAAGGATTCCCAAAAACAGAACCACATTTTAATGAATATATCATGAACACAAGACTGTGGTTTATAATCAGATCAATATACCATTTTCTCATGCAGCCATGAAAAGCTTCATGGTACTCAGACACCAATACACATCTGCAGAAACAAGCTGAAAGAAGGCTAAAAAGGTATCAAGTCTCATGCTTTTTACAAACACACAACACTAGGGGTGTAAACGAGCTCAGCCATACAAGAGTTACACGAGATCAGCCTGCTAAAACTCAAATAGTATTGGGCTTAAACGAGCCCGAGCCTATATTAGAGGCTAGAGCTAAATGTTGAGCTTGAACAGAATAATAAATGTTATCATATATAAAACTATAAAAACATATTTAATAATATATATCTTATTATACAAAATTATAATTACAAGTATGTATAAAAATAGTTCGATATTTATATAAAACAAAATAACTAAATATTTATTATTTAATAAGTAATAAACAACTGAGCTTGAAAATTATAAATAAGCTGGCGTTTAAAAAATGAGCTTGAGCTTTTAAAATAAAGCTCGAAACGAGCCTCATCTACACCCCTGAGGTCAACACTAGTAATCCCCAAAAAGAAGGGGGAAAAACCAAAATGGGACTCTGTTTTCAGAGAAAATTGTCTTGTATAATCTTTGTAACCACAAGGTCAACCTATCCTGTACAGGTTTCAAGAAAGGACAGAAATGGGTTTTCACTTCCTAACTAAATTACAATTCCAATTGCAAAAAACCCATACTAAGAGTCAAGGAAAACTTCCATAATTGATGGTGTTTGTAAGCATATATCATATCTCTTGGGGTCATCTTCACCTATTTTTATTTCTATTTTTTTGAATTTTTGAAAGCATATGAGCAATTGAATCCAGCAAAAAGATTGATCTTCAGGAGCATCCAGATTTGGCATCTGTCTTCAAAGCCATATGCCTCTCGATTAATGTGTCCACAAATGCCCGTATCTGCAGAAAGAAAGCACAAATTAAATGATCGGTTGTACATAAGAAAGACAAATTTGAACTGGT